>WJSG01007702.1:0-17284 GCA_016618145.1 Sanghuangporus lonicericola | reverse complement strand
GAGGCAAGGCGGGAGGAGAGCGGGAGGGAGGAGGGAAGGCGGAAGGAGGGATCGAAATTGGAGGGAGGAATCGGAGCGGGAGGGAGGAGAGGAGGAGGAGTCAATATGCACGGTGAACGGAGGGGCAGAGGGGCAGAGAGATATGTGAGGAACGACGCCATCGCGCGAGGAGTGTATGAGCTGTACCGGATACCGGATACGCATGACACTCAGAACGACGGCTCACAAGGGTTGATGTATTGACAGCACCCAACATACGAAAGAGTGTCGGTGGAGAGTGCCCCAACGGCATGTAAATTCAATTAAGCAGGGCGAGTGGGGAGGGGATGGCCGGAGCGGAAAGTCACAAAGTGGTAGCAGGGGAGAGGGAGCGGAACGGGGAGAGGATGGAGGACGGATGACGGAGGATGTAAGAGGGAGATAGGACGGAGGGAGCAGGTGCGAAGCAATATGATCAACTCTGCAATACGTTGACAGTGAGCGGAGAGCGGAGAGAGGGATCGGAGCGGGGGGAGGATGGAGCACGGAGCACGGAGCACGGAGCACGGAGCACGGAGGACGTATGACGGAGGAGGGAGAAGGGAGGGGAGGAGGGATATAGGACGGAGGGAGCAGGTGCGGGCGGAGAAGTATGGTCAACTCTGTAATACGTTGAGCGAGGAGGGCTTGGAGAATGGCTAAGGAGGGACTTACTCGATCCAGTGACCTAGCTACTATACACTCCACACCGATAGCCGCAGGCGTGTAGGTCAGCGCAGCAAAGTGTGCCACTACGTCGTCAAGTTTGATGAGGACTTGGCTCTGGAAATAGTTGTAGTAGAGGCGGGTGTCCAAGGCGGTGAAAGCGCGGTATGGATCTGCTCTTGCATGTATGCTCGTTAGGTCTGCGTAGACGTCAACCACGACGAAGGCGGCAACAACACGACGATTGTTCTCCACGCGCGCATGGAGAACGATATCGGCGATCTGGCCTGCAGTCTTGACGGCGGTATCGGGGTGCGTGAACATAATGAAGGAGTTCCTCTTGCTATGCTGACGAGTTCCGAAGGTGAGTCCGAGATGGCTGATTGTCTGGACATGATGAACGTATGGAGAGATCCTAGGACGAGAGTCGTCGACATGGGCGTAGAAGGATGTGAACCCCGGTGGTGTCCAACGAAGCAGAGCTTTGTACAGAGTGCGCTTGATAAGAACAAGCTTGTTCCCGTCAAACGCTGCAGAAATAGAATCAGCAGTGGCATGTTCATGACCCAGAGAGCTCGCGTCAGCGACGCGCGTCCCGCGGGAAGTATCCTGGAAGGCACGGCGATACGCGTCCAGAAGATCGCGGTACTCGACGGTATCTGGCCACCCAAATGTAGCCATAAGCCTGCGCAGCTCTGCTCCAGCGTAGAAACCGTCCATGAACGTCAAAGGAATGTACGCTATACCCCTGAGCGGTCAGTCACTGGACAATCATGCAACGAAGCGCATGTACGGACCTGCAATGTTGTTCACGTTCAAGCCGCCAAGTATTCCGTTGTAGCGCTCGAAGGGGAAACCCCACCAGCCATGGACCGGGCCGAATAGGAGCAGACAGGCGGTTAGATGGAGTGACAGATGATGATTTGGAACAAGCTTGTGAGAGAAGATGTCGAGAACTCCTTGGAGGTATTGTCGCATGTGGTCATCATATGCTTTTGCACGGTCCGGGTCCATCGAATGACGGGTCGCAAGGTCCGTGGCCGTGATGAGGTGAACGAAGTTGTGCAGGAGGACATGCTCCTTGCTGTCCGCAGGCGCATCACCCCAAAGGCGGGCGAGCGTGATGAAAAGGCTAACCGTGCAAGCCGTCCTCCACTGATCAGCCTTGAGCTTTCCATGTGTCGCGGATCCGAAGTTGCGAGGAGGACGCTCCATCCAGGATGGGAAAAATGTGTTTGTGATGTCTTCACGGATGACGGCGAGGACTTCGGGTGTGAGGACGCGGAACTTTGAAATGTCGTACGCGCCTTCAGCGAGGTGGAAGTCAACTGTATCTTCGTCCAAGACGGGTGGAAGTATCAAGTCATCGATCGGGTGCGATTGGGCCTATTTGGCAAAGACATCAGCGACGCCGTCGCATGAACTCATGAGATGTAGCATACCCAATGCAGAAGAGCAGTGACATATGCGCGCTTGATCAGCTTAGGGCCAGGGGGGATGTTGTTCAGTTGTGCAACCGTTGCGAGATAGCCGATGCGAATCTTCCCAAGGAGATTCTTCGACTTCTTCTCCAAACCTTCCACAACGCGGGCCAGCGACGAGGCCTGCTCCTCTGGAGTATGCGGCGCGGCCTTCTTGCCTGTCCTTCCCTTGATATCGATCCCCCATATGTCCATGCAATGGTGGCGTAGGTTGCCGAGCAAGAGATTATGCATGGCGTCGACGACTGGAAAACGTATTGGGTCCCAATACGGGAGACGCAGGAGCTCAGACCACCGAACGCCATGCTCCTTGAAGAGGTCTCGGCGTTCCGCTTCAGTCGCAGCGTCACGCCACTGAGCTGCCAAACGGCGATGCTCTGTTGCGCTTCGAGGCGGCCAAGTAGCTCGCACGATGTTGCAGATGAGCTTCTTGACGAGGAGACAGAACGAACAGAAGTACTTTGCAGCGTGGCCTGCAAAGCCTGCGGTCTTGCGGAGCGCGGGGAGGTCGCATACCAGGGGAATCAACGCAACGCGGAGGAGACGACCAACAAAGCGCAGGGCAGTACGCTCCAGAAATAGACCACGCGTCCAAAATTCATAGAGCTCGTCTACGAGGGGGCGGAGGAGGTGATTGAGCTGGTCAAGAGATGGCTCCTTTGGGCCAGGGATGACAGCGGCGAGGTAGATATTCTCCGGCCGAAATCGAAGATGCGGCGGAAGGTTGAGACAGGCAAGATAGATTGCGCCCACGGAATGCGATTTGCCAGCCTTCTTGTTTCCGAACGGGTTGAACCAGTCCACAAAGAGACTGAAGACGAGGTGACAGGATCCAGCAGGCTCTTCCGAGAAAAGCTTGCCGTTCGGACCGCGGAACTGGCGTATCGCCGGTGCCTGGAAGATATCTGTCCAGCGGGCGCCGGAAGGCGCCGTTCGCTCCCAAGCCCGTTCAAGGAACCGCTCGATCTCGGGACGAGAGAAAAGAGCACCGAGCCAGGCTTTGAGAGTGTGGTAGGGATAGGGCTTGATGGCGTGGTAGGAGGTACGAGGTGAGCCTCCCCTCTTCAGTGGCGCGCCCTCTTTGGCCACGACTAGAGGAGTGCCGCATACACCCTTGTCGGTCTCGGAGAACGTGCAATGACGGGGGTAGGGATCATTGGGACGGGCTTTGTCGGGCGGATATATTTGGAAGCACCGTGGACATGCAGCGTAACGTAGGATGTCGGGCGCTATACCGAGAGCCTTCAGCGCCGTGCGGACGTCTTTGGGTACTGTCTTCACGATGTCCCGCTGGCGGAGCGACAAGGCAGGAGAGGCGGGGGATGATGATTGATTGCAGTACAAGAATGCGCCATGGAGGAGCACACGTAGAGCTGCCAGAATGAAGTTCGAGTAGGGACGGGAGACGGATGCAACCGCATGAAGGAGGGTGGTCATGACAAGGGCTGCAGCGACGAAGGGCTGCAGAGTTCCACGCGACGGGATAGCTTCGGAAGAGATTAGATATGTCCACGCACGACGGGAAATATATAACGTACAGTGATTGAAGAACGTCGGTCCTGAATCGTTGTCCGAGTTCAGGTTATACAACCCCGCTCGCACCTTCTCGGTCTCCCAGCAGTCTTGCACAAAACGGTCCAGAACTTTCGAACGGTCGTTCAGCCTAATAAGGAGAGACGCAAGTTGATTGTCGACGTGACGATCGCCAAGTTCGGGGAGACCTGCAAGGTACGGTATTGTTGAGGCGAGCCACTCGCGATAGCTGACGAAGTTATGCGCAGTATTGCTTGACTGTGCGACTTCCGCAGGAGGGTCTTCGGGATGTATGGGCACAGAGACGAAGGATAAGCGTGCCGAGAGGGACAGGCCTCGTTCATGACGGGCAAATGTTGATTGCACAGCGGAGAGCTGATCGAGACGTGCCTTCGAACCTTCGTTTCTGGGCAGCGGGCTACCCTCAATCTGCGTCGCCGTTAGAACAGACCATAGGATCACCAGGAACAGCGGAAACTCACGGGGTCGGGGTTGCCACTGGAAGAGATGCCAGGCTCTGCCTCCGAGGCGTCAAGTATGCCCGAGCTGTTCTCCTATACACAGCGTAAGTCAGGAATCGAAGGGCTCGAAGGGGCACACTTGTACTCGCTACTTGACTCACCGTATGAGCGGAGGGGAGGTCCCCAACAGTGGCGATGAGGATGGCATCAGCGAGGACTTCCTGCTGTACGGCCCGTTTCTTTTCGAGAAGCTGGTCTTTCAGTTTGTGCTTCTTGATGGTTGTGGGGTACTGCATGTTGCCCTGTTGTTTGACGCCATTGTGGTCCAAGTAGGTTGACAAGCTGCACTGCAAACATACGCAAGGGCGCTTCACGTTGCGGGTAGCCATTGCAGCTACCGCCCTAGCAAGGCGGGTGTATGGAGAGGTCTGAGGCAGGTGCGAAGACGGGGGATGTGTGTTAGAGACGTGTTGCCGGCGTGCCATGCTTAAATGTGCTTCCCCTTCCTCGCTAATCTCGTCCCTTGCTCCTGAATCAAATTCAATTGAACAACAAAATACAACGAACAACCACAAACATACAGGGAACAACGATCAATCCTCCCTTGACAACTCCCATATAGGACGCTGGCGGACAGTGACAAGCCGAGTCGATGCGACCACGTACGCAAGAAGGACAAAGGAAGAACAAAGCATCGTCACCGCAGCGGCGAGCTTTGTAGATTTGCCGATGATGAGGCGCGTACAGAGCGGGAAGGTGCTTTGTTGGGCTTCGCGATGCAGAGCAAGATGCGGAGCACGCTGGGTAGACGGTGTTGAACGCTGCACATGCGGGAGGGGAGATGTGGCACTATCACTTACCACATCAGGACGAAGGTCTACGTTTGAGGTTGCAGTCGGAGCACCAGATACGGCCACCGCCGAGTCAGAAGCTTCGTCCGCGCGTACTTGAAGTTGCTGGACTAGCGTTGTTCTGTCTCTGATGCTCTGACGTTCGTCACAACATTCCAACTGCGCAACATCCTCCTGATCGACCGCGATCTGTTGAGCAGTTGAGACACTTTGAGAGCGAATATACCCATGCACGTACAGCGGCAAAGTCTGTTGAGGTCGCCGGGGGATCTTCTGGGGGCGACATTGAAAAGTCGCCGAGATGCAACTCGTCTGCTAGAGTGCGACACGCAGGACCGGCAATGGAGTCCTGTGCGCTGTGACAGTCGGCTTGTGCGAGAGCAAGGTCTTCGATGGCCAACGCCTGTCGCTCGGAGAGGTGCTCAAGTCGTGCTATGTCGCCCTCGAGTCGCTGCACTGTGTTGGTCGTTGCGATACTGGACGCTTCGAGAACAGCGATCCCGTGCTGGACTTGCTCCGTCCGCGCCCGGTCCACTGATCGCTGCGACTTCATGAGTTCGAGATCGAAGTCGACACGCGAAACCTTTCGGCACAGTTCATCGAGTCCTCGCCTGAGTGAGCCCCACTTGTCGTTGAGTAGCTCCTTCTCCTGACGCAGGTGATCTGAGGCACCGAATGAGGAACGAGACGGTTAGGATAGCAGCCAAAGGACTACCTTTCATTTCCGCGAGCAGAGTGCCGACCGAGCGGGACAATTCCGCCACGCGGTTGCAGACGTCTCCGACATTGGTCTCGAGCTGACTCGTGCGTGCTATTGTCGAAGACTGTTTCACCTGAGATAGAGACCCCATTGCAGAATGTGACGCTCGTACCTGATCGCGCCTCATATCGAGGACAGTGCGCAGAACGCGAGCGTTGCGGGAAGCGAGCTCTTCCAGCTCACCTTCGACATGTTGGAACCTAACCTCCCAGCGAGACTCCATGTCATTCAGGCCATGATCCCTGATATTAATCAGAACCCAACCCTGGCGCACAAAATGCCGAAGAGGCTCACCCGTCCTTCAAAAGCTGCTGAAGCCTAGCAAATTCTGAACCACCATCCACGAAACACGCCTTACAGCTGTCGGAAGCGCAGCGGGAAGCACTCATGTTGACTTCACGGATACAGAACGTGTGGCGCAGGAGACATAGCAGAGTGGGGGGAGGGATGAGAGACGAGAGGCCATGATAGAGCGGAGGAGAGTCAAAGCGGCGGTCACAAAGGGTCGCACGCACAAAGAGAGCTTTGGCGTCTGTCATTGTTGGCGTTCATTAACGTTCATTTCCAGCGCCTACTCCGTCTTCGCGAGGAAGGGTAAAATTTGGCCGCCGAGCTAGTACAGCTATCATACAGGCGAAATGTGCATGGCATGGGAGAATCATGTAGAGCAGAACATATATGGCATACAAGAGGAGGCATAGGTCATAGCGAGATATCAGGTGAACACGTATCAAGGGACATTTGATCGTAATATGGAGGTTCCAAGAGCCGCCCTTAGCTACTAGTACGTTAGAGGACAAAGGAATGCGTGGCGCCCACGACGGTGCTCGAGACGCGTTCCCAATCACTTCCCCTCTTGAACCAGTGGCTGAGTCTCTGACCGCCAGCGACGCGAATACCTTGGAGGAACGCGATGTGGAACAGATTCGGATGACGAGTGGTGCGCGTCCCCGGGCCATTCGCCCAAGCCCACACCACGGTGTTCTCCGTACGACGAGGACCGGTGACGGTGAGATACGTGCGGAGCAAGAGCTCCTCCAAGTGCGGTAGTCGTAGTAGCGTTGAATGCCAGTTATGCAGATCATTCCATGGTCTCCGGGCGTGGTGGAAGCGGCGCTGAAAATGCCCATCAGATACTATGTAAGGAGGACGATACAAAACGTCCCATACCTGGGTGCGAGGCTTCTCAAGAAGCTTGATCTTGCGCAAGTTCGGTGCAGCCCCTGCGACGCGCGCGAGAATGTCGTGGTCATCGGAGAAGAATTCGATGGTGAGGGACCAAAGGGGAGATGTCGACAATGCATTGATGGCTAACGCAGCCACGGATGCCATCCGAGTGAGGTTAACCGTCGCCGATGCTACTTGACCGTGCGCTATAACTGCCATGCACCGCGCCGGGCATCGAAGCTCCGACAGGCGACCAAGGTTAAGTTGACGAAGGGGACAGCTGTTACGCGCTCCACATGCTTGCAGAGTGAGAGAGACGATTGCGGGATGGGCAGAGAGGAAGGATACGAGGCAGAGGTGAGGAAGATTTGTGGTGAACACTGTGAGCCGGGGGAAGAGAAGTCCGTTGAGGATGGTGGGCGGAGATGTCGAAGGAAGGGCTAGGGTGAGGGTTTCCAGGTTGCAAGGGAGGCGAAGAAGCTCGCGAAGGAGAGATGCAGGATAACCGGTGTGTAAGGGGAGGGATATTTCAAGGTCTTCGATGACTCTCGCAATCGCGGCATTGTGGCCCGCGAGGGTGACGAAGAGCTCCATTTTCTCCAAGAGATTGAGGCGAATAACGCGCTGACAATTTTACAAAGTTCAACCCACGCGATTCAGGAGCAAACGATACCTCTCACCTGGAGACGGGTCACACGTGCGAGCTGGAAGGAGAGGTCAGAATGATGTTCGTACGCTTCCGATGAACAGCGCCACTCACGGCAGACAGCGACTCATGGTGCCGACCCCGTGTTGGGGAATAAGTACTTGGAGGAGCATGCGGAGGCAACGGGTGCGACATTGTGATCGATAGCTGGGAGTGCGACGAGTGTGGAGGAGTGCGACGAGTGCGACGAGTGCGGAGGAGTGCGACGAGTGCGGAGGAGTGCGGTTCCTGAGGAAAGTTGTTGGTCTCGATAATAAGTCGTCCTGCGCTGTGAAACTTCTAAGTTCGCCGCTTGAGTGATGGGACAAGGGCACGCGGCATGCATCAGGCGTGCTTTGTGCCCCTAAATATGACCTAGATCCGAAAAGCATGTCAAAGGTTCTGCGTACGTACCCGCTCGAAACAATGGCAGCGACGCGCAGGGACAAATTCTACAAGGGATTATCTCGCTTGGGAAAGCCTTCAGCTGTATTCGGTCAAAATGCCAGAGATCAAAGGAAGACTCACCATAGTCACGTTGATGCCCTGAGGACACGTTCCGACTTCGACACGATGGAGGAGAATCAGGCTGGCGAGGCGACGCAAGCTGGTCAAGTACTCTCGCTATGTCGCTGGAGCTCCGAGCCACTATACAATACGTTTGTACTGAGTTGTCTTGACAGAACAGAGTGGTAGTTACTACATACCCCTCTAGAGCAGACGACGGTTTCTGAGGAGTGCTCCTTGCGCGCTCCGGACAGGCTCCCGCGCGGGCGGGGCAGGGCCGCCCGACTCTCCGAGCTTTTCGGAGCAGTCCTTCAGAGTCCTTCGCGCAGCGCTCCCCGCGCTCCGAGCCAGTGTTTCTCTCCTCACGCACTGGCAGCAACTCTATCCTCTGCTCCTCCTGATGGTGTTACGATACCTCGAGACCGCGTGTCTGTCTCGTGGACATACATCCGGTATCACCGCGTTGGCCTTCAGCTCCAAAGGCCAATTCCTCGCTTCAGCTGGGCTGGACGGCAGAGTTTGCATATGGCGAACTGACGACTATCGTCTGCGACATGTCGTCTCACATTCCGGCGAGATCGCCGTTCTCTCCTTGGTCTGGATCGGTCCGAATGAAGACAGACTCATATGTGGGCTGAAGGACGGTAAAATAGTGACTGTCGTTGTTAGCGAGGTGAGTATTGCCTCCGTTCGTCCCAGTCGTGTTCATCCGATGTCCACTACGGTAGCAAGAGATCGCAGTCAATGGATTCTTCGCACACTCGTGTCCTATCGAATGTTTGGTCGTCGCCGCACCCGACGTCTTCATTTCGGGTGCTCGTGGCGAAGTTCGGGTTTGGAAGCGGTCTTTTGGTGCGTACTCGTTTGAACAGTCGTGCTCGCGGCCACCATCAGCTAATTGCGCGCAGATTCTTGCAGCTGGCACCAACAGGCCGAACTTCCTCTACCTCCGAGAACGTCGTTCAACAGAACAGAAAATGTTCAGGTGACAAGCCTTCACATTATTTCCTATGGTCAACCCCTCCTCGTTGTCACCTACATGGATCATGGCATGCAGTGCGTTCATACCATGTCTCACTGTACATGCGTCTCACATTAATGGCAGCCTCTTCGATGCATCAACGTGGGAGCATAGACGTAGCATTCCCATCACCGGCCAGATGTAGGTCGTTCAAGCATTGTGCATGACGTGGCATGCTCACTTACGTCTTGCAGCGGCGATACCAGCTTTTCACCCGATTATCGAACCGTCGCTGTATCCAACATCATCAGCGGATTCGATGTGTACTCCATGGATACCGAAACTGCGCTATGTTCGTTGGAGCATGGTGTTAGGCTGAACAACCTCAGGCGCACTCCCGTCCTCCTCATTCACGACGGTCTTGCCCTCTTGGGAGGGAATGCTCAAGGGGACGTTCATATTTGGGATGTCGGTTCGCGTCGCAAATTGCACAGTCTCGTCCACGGCAGTGAGTGACACCCGAGCCCGTCGTCATGCTCACTCATCTCATGCACACCCAGAGGAGGAAGTCATCTTGGCAATCGCAGTAGGTGTAGAGCAGGCTGACTAGAAATACTACTAATGTATCTGTATATCGCAGGCTCACTATTATGAGGACTCTGACACGTTCGTAATCACCACCGGTATCTTGGAAGGCGGCACTCGTCATGGCATTGTTGTTTGGCAGGCTCAGGAACTTTGTTCGTTCACGGTTCACTTGTCATCTCGTCTCTCACCTGGCACTGACACGTCATGTAGCGCATTCACATGTCATGGGAGGGCGTTCGTTCTCTCCAATGTGGAGCAAACATATCTGGAACTTATTCATCGTCAGTATCACATTCAGCATCGTCTGGTATTTGTATGTCGGGACGGCTTGGGAAGCATAGGATCTAATCGCGACTCGGCGGATATACACAAGTGGGCGTCTGGAAGCGCTTTGTCGGCCGAGCGTCTGCGCTTTTGCGCTGCATTGGCTTTGATGCCATTGTGAGGTCTTGAGAATAATCGCGCTTTGTCCTCTGTCAAAGCATGCTACCTGCATATAAAAGACTCCTCACACCCGAGTCTTTTGCTTCACTGCTACAACCATGATCCCTCTGCGCGAGGTCATAGCGAGCTTGCTCGTCGTCTCCTTGCTGATCTACCTGACTTTGCGCTACCAGCGCCCTTCCGACCGGGCTACCACCGGTGCGCATCGGTACCGGTTCTCCGCGAGCACTGGTATTCGTAGCGAGAAGACTACATATCTCGAATTCGCGGCGCCTTCCCCTCCAAATTCAGAACGCCACTCCCGTCCTGCGATTCTCGAAGTCTTCGATTGTTCCACCGCCGTTCGGTCACGGTAAGGACAAGTCTTGGTGATTGATATGTACGCAGCTCATGGCATTTAGTCTTGTCAAGCGCCACAGACATGAACAGCCTTCAGGGGACTCGGCGGATGGTGTTTCGGCTTGTCCAGCCGAGCCCTCCATTCGCACTCCGGCATCATCGCACGTCTACCCTCCCAGCTACGCAACGAAGCCGAAGCCGAAGCCGAACGTTTTACGGATTGAGCCACACCTCGCAGACCCTCAGCACATCACTGGCGATTCGGCGACTCGCCTCACCCGATCTTCGTCCACCCGGTCCGTAGTCGATCCTCCGACTATCTCTGGTACATCCAGTAGCGATGTCGACGACCCTCCACCGACAGCTGGCCCATCTCGTCGCAACGTCAATCATTCTTCCGCTGGCCCACCTAGTCACGACATTGTGACACGGAGACCGGTAGCAGGGAAGGCCAAATTGGTTCGTCATCTCTCGTTTCGTGTAATGTTACCGGTGGCTGTTCTCACGCGTATTGCGTATCAACAGCCAAAGTACGACCGTCAGGACAAGACGCACGGCGGCTGGGCTGGTTCCGAAGGGCGCGGACCCATCGCCGCTCCTCCCATCTTCCAGAATGAGAACGACATTCGCCTCGGCGATGTGTACCGTCATCAAGTACCCGATGATTTTCAACTTTGGCTGAGAGTTCTTGGCGAGGAGGGTCCGTACTGGCTCTCGGTGCCTGCTGGCTACATACGAGAGTCGGATGGTCGCTACCTCTCGGTCACCCAGCAGAAGCTGGAGCCGTCTTGGATCACTAGCATTGAATGGTGTAATAAGTGTATCCGTGCTGGTGAGAATCTACTCTCATCTGAGTATACCGTCCGTTCACTGACCTTCGACTTTACAGTGAAACGCCGGACTCGGGAGTAAGCAGCCTTTTGTTTCCAGTTAATTTCCAGCTTCCTAGCATTTAGGTTACCCGCACTACGGCATAGCGCTCCTTTGTCCTAGTGCTCCTTTGTTACGGCTGCGGGCGATCCTGCACCGATTTACATTATTCGAACCACGAGTCTGGTTCTGCCACACTCTTTTAGGGCCGCTTTGTACCGCTCCAATTTGTCATCCCGCCAATGAATTTGTTCTTCAATGAGTTGCGTTGTACGTGTGCGCCCACGACTTACCCACCATTAGAACTTGCCTCCTCCTCCCCCTCACCCCTCTTAGCTCCTCCTCTTCGTTCTTCATCCTCCGCGCGTATCCCTCCCTATGGCCAAGAAGACAGGTTCTGCCCGTCCAGCTTGCGACCCCTCTCGATTCGTCTTCGAGGAGGCTCCTGGGCAAACGTTCGGTGCGTACTGACTCACAATGCTCTGTGAACCAAGGCTTACAAGTACTGGTCGTCCTGTCAAGACCACGCGCCCAATATGAAGACTGTCCGTTTCGAGACCTCCTTCTCTGAACCATCGCGCACGGAACCGCCGGCGCGACGAGAGCGCGATCAGACAAGACGGGTCTCGAGCCAACCCCGTGCCTCGACCAAGGGGACATCCGTTTCCATAGGCGGCCTGATCCTCGTGTGGTCCATGTTCATTGCCATGCTCGTGATGTGTGCTCCCCAACCGCTGTTCGATGTCATCAATCTGAGCAGGATTCGGGTTCCCGGGCGCGCGTTTGTTCTCTCCCTCCTGCGCTCTTTCCCCTCCGTCGACCAGTCTCAGGCGCAAACGCTTCCTATCACCTGCTCCCTCCAGGACATGGAAACGGCTATCCAGGCGTCGATCCGCAAGGCCATCCGCGGCCCCGTTCTCCTGCGGGACTTCGCCCTGAAAGCTGATGGCGGGAAGATATTGCCTGGTCTCACCACGGCGGTACATACGGACCAAGTCACCCCCGATCAGCAGACATTCGGTCCGGAGGTTGTCATCGATGACCTTACTACCATAGGACACTGTTGGTCCGCTGTCGTACCGTCTCAAGTTGGTCTATCGACTCCGGCTCTCATACACCCCACGAACGTCACCATCGACCACATCCCCTGCGAACTCGCAGCTGATATCGGGCGCGCGCCGCGACGCATGAACTTGTGGGGAGTCGTTGATGGCAAAACGAACCATGCACGCTACAAGTCCGTCGTTGCAGCAAGGGGCCGCCGCATGCCGACCGCTCCTTTACTCACTTCTGGGCACGTCTTCCTCAATCTTGCCTCATTCGAGTACGATATCGCCGCTGAGACCCACATCCAAACTTTTCCGGTCTCGCAAGATGTTATGGAATCTCATATGGACTTCGGTGTCTTCGTGCTGGAGATCATGGACGACTGGGGCGCACAGAAAGTATGTTTGTACCGTGTTCGTATCCACGGCATACCAGCTATGCTCAAGTAGAGTAATTGTCGTCGTCGTCGTGTTGTTTTCCAATGGATTGCATAGCTAAGGCAGGGTGATATGTTAGCCATTGCAGCGGTCTCTCCGACGGTCCGAATCGACGATTGCCGTAGATGCCCAAGTGGACGCTAGCGCTTCTGCACCCTCCTCCTCCCTCCTCCTCCTCCGCAGCCGATTGTATATCACAGCTTGCTGTTGCCTTGCTACTCTCGTCATTATCGCTCGCTCACACCTCTCTGCCTCATGCATGTCCTCTTGGGGCTTGAGTTATCGAAAGGAGTTGGAGTTTACCCGTCAAAGCTTCGCCAAAGCTTCTTTGTCCGCTTTGACTTGCCAACGCTTTAGCTCGATGGCTCAGCACTCTGGTATGTATATAAACCCTCCTTTTCTTCTTTTCCTTTTCTTACCGCTACCTCTTCCTTGAGCCACTTCCTTGTCCCGGTGACATGGACGCGCTCGATTCGCCCGCCTCCCCTGCCAGCCAACCCCCTCTCAGTCCGCAGGCTCAAGATGCTCAGCCACTAGAACTCGAGACAGGCGATGTCATCATGATGAATCCGCCACCTTCTCCACCTCCTCCCGTTGCCGGTGCGAAGCGCGAGATGGTTGGTGCGAAGGCGTTTGCGCTGGAAAATGTCAAGGCCGCAAGGGTGAACAACATTGTGAGGATGACTATGCATAGCGACGTTCCTCGCGCCACTCATCCTGATGTATCACGCAGCAGAACGTTCGTCCCCTCGCTAGAAACGCGGAGCATTCGAATTTTGCCACTGCACCGAAGCCTCCACCTCAAAGGCGTGGTAAGTACTGCATACCGGGTCCTTAGCGCATCACAGCCTGACAATACTCCGCGGAAGTCGCGCCTCTCCGTAACGGGAGTTCGTCTGCATCACAGCCGGTCCAAACATTCCAGTTCTCTCTGCCTCAAGCCGCCCCGCAGCAATTTGTGAGTCGTACCACCTTGCCTATCGCTCTCCTTCACTGACCCTTAAGTAGCCAACAATCAGCAACGGGACCCTCACTTCGCATACCTTACATGCCCCGTCACCTGCAGTCCAACATCCGTTCACGCCCTTTGGCCAGCACCAAGGGCAGAGTCTGGTTTCGTTCGTGAGCCATGTCCCCTATGGGCAGGGAACCGCTATGGTCGGTACTGTCATGCACAGTCTCGTTCTATCCGTGTATGAGTACTGATGTGTCTCTCGTTCCAGCCACAGCAGAATATGGGGATGGCGCCGAGCGGCGCCCCTCCATCCTCCGTTCCGAACTTCATTCCTATGGGGCCCCAATACGGAGTTGCTGGATTCCCCATGCCGGGCATTCCAAACCAGTTGTATGCCATGCAGATGCACAGTGGGCACGCGGTACGTAGATCGGATCACGACGTTGACTGCGACTCTAATGCAGACATCCAATAGCCCAACAACACAGCGGCAGCGTTCAATGTAGGCGTCGCACCCCAAGGCTCAAGTTCGGAGCTTGAACAGGCGAGGTTCATCTGGGACCGGCTCTCGCCTTTGGAACGGGAGCAGGTCGTCCGTGTCCACGCCAACCAGCAAATTCCTATCGACCCAGCGTTGTTAGACCCAGCCGCCCCAGCGTTGTCCCAACACACGGAGACGTCATACCTCCCACAGCCCTTGTCTTCTAACAATGCCTTCTCTCTCTGTCCAGAGCCCGAGGAGCCCAACATGCATGTCGATGACGAAGAGGTGCCAACTTCGTCATGTAAGCTCGACAAAGGAAAGACACCGGTGCGTCCATTCAAGTCGCATACCTGGTTGATCTCAGCTGACGTTACAAGGAGCAATCCGACGGCGTTCCGATGCAGGAGGACATCAACCGGATGACGAGCGACTTCGGTTGCATGTTACTGCACAAAATCCAAGAGTCGCATGATCAGACGCAGAATCTGATCACTAACTTCATGACGAAGCAGACCGAGCTTCAAACGCAATTTTGGTACGATCTCCAACCGTGTTATCTGTCTGTGCGCTCACTGGCAATTCTCTCTGCAGCAAGACGGTCGTTCGGGAGCTCAAGGGTGCGCAAGGCAATGTGACAGCTTCAGGGAGTCCTCTCCCTCTTCACACCAACAGACGGACCCCGCAGAAGCCGGCCAAAGTCCGCCCTTCGCAACCGCCATCTACGCCCAAGGGCAAAGGAGCTGGTGCCAAGTCCAAGGCCATGTCAGAAGTCACCGAGTGTCCCGACGCTGTGCTCACGGCGCTCCAGGTAGGTGTCTCATTATCAATATTCGTACGCTGTTGCTGACACTTATTGGCACGGCAGGAGGTTGTTCGGACGCATCTGAAGACTATGCTTGGCTACAAGTCTTGGCAAGATCTCGTCAGGCGCTTCCCTCCTCTCACCGACGACGAGGTTGAAGGCTACGGTCTTGACAGTGATGGTATCCCTTCGCCCGACGTGAAGTTCCGTGTTGACTTCGTGCACGATTGGAAGAGGCTCCCGCTGAACTTAGCAGCGCGGGACCACTTCGTTCAAACCCTCCATGGTACCATCAGAGGCGGCGGTCTCGGTTTCGATCCAGAGGTCATCCCGCTGATCACCGAGGAGCACGTACGTAGTATCTTACTAGGATGTCTCTACATCTTCGCTCACGTCTCGGCATACCTCAATTCAGGTTGGTAAGACTCTGGACACGCACATGGACTATTGCCGGCGGAAATATCGAGAGTACTTCAAAGCGATCGACGTGGACGACCCTGAGGCCAAGGCGAAGCGCAAGGCCAAGGAACAAGACCGGAAGAAGCACAATGCTATGGGTAGTCGCAGGGCGACGGTGAGCTATACATCAGCAGGATGCGTGTACGTCGGACTGACGTCTTGTTATTGGCCAGCTCTTTGACTCACGCGAATTCGTCGTGCTGAATCTGGGGTTCTCTCGTCATCATGTCCTCTTTGACAAGATGCTGTCGCAGAACATGAGCGGCGATGAGCTCGAAAACGCGAGAGCAACCCACAGGAGGTACCGCATCATCGAAGCGCAGTGGATGAGCACTGCCTTGCGGACATTCCTCCGCCGCCTCGACAGCATATATATCGAGTACTGTGCTACTAGAGGCGGTGGTGGAAGTGGACCTCGGGAACGCATCCCGTACCCCACTCCCAAGGTTGAAGACAGCCCGGCTCCGGACGGTCTCTGGCGAAACTGTTACGACGACGCGTGGCTCGCGAGCCGTCCTGCGCATCGACTTCGGAAGTTGCAGATCATTGAGAGCAATTACGACTTCAGTCTTCATGTGGAGTTCGACGAAGATGCAGCAATGACCGAGGACGGCTCGGAGGATGAGATCGAGGCAGGGTTGTGACGGGAGGGACCTGTCGCTCCCTCCCTCCCTCGAGTGTCGCGCGATTCACCTTACCCCTCCTCGTGCTTGTCTTTCTTGCTCCAGCGCGTTTCTCCCACCCTTCACCAACTCCCTCTCCGTGCGCGGGCGTGCCGGTCGACGTTATGTGTTATGTATGTGCGGCTACGCTGTCGCGATATCGTCCGCTCCCTCGTCTGGTCTACCATACACCTTCCTTTTGACATTATCGCTACGTTGCTCACGCACACTTCCTGTTAAGTATGTACCTTTATACCATCATTTCCTATGCGCAGCTTAGTATGCATCCCCGTGCGTGATGATGCGCCCACCAAACTCCTCGGTCATGACACGATTTTCCATGCATTCACCCGTCTCTCCGCCGCTCGTCCCGCAGTCTCTACTCCTCAGGCCTTAGGCCTCACTCCTGACCCCTTCGCACATCCCTCCGGTCTCCGCTCCTTTGCATATCCTCCTCCCTCCGCCTGCCTCGTTACGGGATCTCTCTATTCCCTTTCTGCCCTCCAACACCGACGACTCGCTCACGCTCCTCGACCTGTCCCATCTCTCCCTCCCTCCCTCCCTCTCTCCTTCCCTCCCCACGCCGTCCGTCTCGTCTTCCCTCGATCTCTGATTCTGCCTGATCCCTTCTGGATGTTCGCTCCTCCCTCTTCTCCCTCTTTCGCCTCTGCTTCGCTCTCACCTTGCCGGAACCTCTGATGCTCCATCTCCGGTATGTAGTATGCAACGCCCACCACCCACCGACGAGGAGACGGAGAAGATGGAGCGTCCGACGCATCCGTGACACCATGCTATATTGATGACAGTCACACGACGGTCAGCCACCAGAACGACATATACAAGTAACTTGCGTACCTGTGTTCGCGCAGCCTGCGCCAGAGGTGGAAGCCAGTCCGCAAAGAGGATGCCGGCCTTCCTTCGAAGATTGCATGAGCAGAGCTCGCCGCCTCTGCACGTCCGGGCTCCTACTCCCGCGTGGCCCTCCCTCCTCCCTGGGAGTCCCTTCCGCTCTCCTCCTCTCCTCCCTCCCGCTCCGATTCCTCCCTCCAATTTCGATCCCTCCTTCCGCCTTCCCTCCTCCCTCCCGCTCTCCTCCCGCCTTGCCTC
>WJSG01007701.1:0-16872 GCA_016618145.1 Sanghuangporus lonicericola | reverse complement strand
CGATCCGAGCCAGTCTGACCGTCGCTCCGGGGTTCAGTGCATTTTCGCCGCCCGCGCATTCGTCCCGGCTCTCGCGGGCGCAAAGCGTTCACTAACGGGACGGAACCGCTTCGGAACGGCTCCTTGAGCTGCCCAGACATTACGGCTTGGTTCTGTCGCCGCCAAAACGGGTCCGACTAGATGGGCCGCAACTCCCGCATATCGCTTTGAACTCTGCGTTCTCAAGGCGTATCGAACAGTCTCTACCAGCGTGCTCATACGCATTGCGATCTGAACTGGGCGAAAAATTGTTCTCAAGGGCGACCTCCATTGCTGCCCGACCGCTCGTCTCAACTCTCCCGCCCGCGAGTCATCCCGGAACGGCGCGGGACCGAGTCAGAACGCTCAGACGGACCGCACAGCGTGCGTGCGACCCGGAGGCGTGCCGCATGGATGGGTACCCAAAATGCGGATTTCGCGCGGGCGTGCCCGGAGCGACACGCTGAAACCCATCATATCGCCGGCAGAGGGGATCGCCTCAGGGTGCGCGAACGGGCACGAGCGAGTGCTCTGCTGCTTCCAGCGGCCGTTCAATACGGGGGAATGGGGTCGGCTGTCGGAATTCGTCGACGGTAAGATCTCGCAGATTCTGCCGGGCCCGCAGCTCCCCGATGGCCCGGAGGGGCTTGACCAGCACTAGGACCGGAATCAGTGCACAAGACGATTGACTGCTCTGAGCTCCCGGAGCTAGGCGAAGGCTCCTGCTCACAAGATCGGCCACAGCGACTCACAAAGCCCGGGCCGACACTGAGCACGGAAGACCCGGAGCGCACGGCAGACGCAGGGTGCGCTCCGGGCTTCTGCGACGCAGCGCAGGCCGTCTATGTCTGCTCAGGTACGACGAGTCTATGTAGTGGTCGCGGTGCCACAGCACGCCGGCGGGCGCATGCTCTATCTTACTGTATCCAGCGAATGTTCACCGTGTACTCTACCTGTCAACAGCTCAGTACGAACTCGAGAAGCGCCGTGCTTCGGCGGCACCCTTGCTCGTTAAGGTGGACTGACAGTGGTTTGCGATCAACCAGAGGCAGAGGGTGTATGGATATGATAAAGGCTAGTATGACAAGTGCTCGGTAATTTCTAGAGTACATCTGTTGGGAGCGTACGGCGGTCAGGCGGCTGGACGTAGCTTTCCCAGCCATTGTGTCGTCCTCTTGCCGGCGGGCTCTGAGTTGTCTCAGCCTTTATTCCTACTCTCGTCAGTTCGACACAGTACTTAGCTAGTATTGCTTCTCCCACAGACATCCACCTACGTAGGAGTACAGCGCGGCAGAAGCAAGATCTGACTAAGCATCATGACCAACTGATGACGTAGCAAAATCCGAGCCTAACGAGCGAGGGATACCGTATATCTTGCTTGCTCGATCGCTTGCAACGCATACTGAAATGCGTAGATGTGCCGGGGACGGTCGGGTGCTGTGGCGGCTGTCCAGGTACGTATGTAAGACATGACTCGAGTAGGAGAAGCTTCTGTAAAACTGCAGGCGACCGTTCTGACAGCTTCTTCCGAGCTGACTGTTCCCGTCCATGTCCATGTTGCAGAAGATGTCTTGCACATCGAGAACACATATCTATAATCTGTGCATACATGCTCCTCTGCCATACATCTACATGCGGACTCAACGACAATGAGGGAGAGGATACTCATTCCTGAGTCTCCGCGGAGTCTCCACGGGATGCCCCGATTAAGATGAGGCGGTCCTGCCTTCCATCCTTCGGCTATGCAGTCCTCCGTGTCTTCTGATGCTGCTCTCCATAGCTACAGATTATTTTGGGAATAGTCGACCGTATATTAGCTGAGATGCTATTCCCAAGTCCACTCTGACTTAGATTTAGTACTGACTTTGCGATGCATAATGCAGTCTACTACAATACTTTTGCAAGGACACAGAGAGTCACGTACACTTCGAGAACGAGCAATACTGTTCAAAAGGACATACACAGACCAAAAGCGGGTCTATCATTGTAGCGACTTGCGCGCCCCGTCGTGCGTGAGCACAGAAGCACGTCAAGAACTTCCCCCCAAAGTGCGGGCCGCGCTCTGTACGTATCCGCCTCATTTTCTCAGGCATTGGCAAGGCATTGGTCACGGTTACCATTATTCGCATCCAAGCTTAGATTAATGACCTATCCAGCCATAGTGTCCTGTCACCCGACAATCCCTTCCTTCCTTCCCTCCACCACAACAACCTTCCCGCCCGGAGTCTCCGCCCCCTCTGCCTCACTGCTACAACTTCAAGCATTCGCAAGTCTTCGCCTCGACGGATGCGTCGGTCTGGGGTAAGCCATCCTCTCTCCGAGCTCCCAGCCATTGTCGACTCACTCTGTTGTCCTCTTACCATTCAGACGCGTCCTGGAGGTCCCGAGGACGCGCTGTTCGCGTCCCCCTGGTATCGCAGACGGGGCGACGCGTGTGGAAGATGACACTGTAGTAGAGACTCGATGGTAGGTCTTTCTACGTGTTGTCGTCGGTCAACACATGCCTGATGCCGCCTGTATCGTCTCCAGAACTTCATGGCAGTCGAGTGGCAGTCTTGTCAATATCGAAGGTCTTGATGAATGATGCATGTACGTACCGTTGTATAATCTGCATCTTTATCTGTGTACAGACCTTCTGACGTCTCCGCCCGCAGCAGCAGTGCCAGCCTACTTGCATCCTAGTGCCCGTCAAGTTCACGCCTCGACGAACGTGTCGTTGTGTGGTAAGCCGCTGTGTCTCCCGGCTCCAGCCGTCGTCGACTTACTCCCGGGTCCCCGATCGATTCAGACGCGTGCTACAGGTCCCTAGCACGCGCTGTTCGCGTCTATCTCGGTATTGCGAGCGGCTCGACGCGTGTCGAAGCCGTCTTCGTCCTCCTGGAGGTCGGCAACGCGCAAGGTAGGTGTCGCTACCCGTAGTCGTCGGTCAACATGCTGACGCACCTTTCCTTCTCGCAGGTTCTCCACCGCAATCGCGATGAATCCTCTTGACACTCGGTGTCGGATCGAAGGGCTTGATCGACGAAGGTACGCGCCATTGCATGTCGGTTTCTGTATCTTCTGACGTGTCCGCCTGCAGCGACAGTTGCAGCGTCCTTGTATACTGCAGCCCGCTTGGTGGACACCCTAACAGAACCACCAGGATCCGCAGCAGCGGACGACGTGCTCGGGCCCTGCGAGACGTAGAGTGAGTCGTTCACTGGCCTGGAAGTCATACGCGTGCTTACCTCTTCGTAATCAGCCTCGAAATCGGAGGCTCGGAAGGCGCGGCTGCTATGATAAGCGACGCGAGAGCTGGATGAGCTGGATGAAGCTTCGAGGTATGTAGACGTACCTGGCATCATTTCTCCGAGTCTTACCTGAAACTGCGACGCAGGTTGAGTCGTGCACCAGAGGCAACGCGCTGGGATGCAGTACCTAAGTTCCAGGTGCCGAGGCGCTGCGCGGCGTTAGTGCTGTTACTGGAAGCTGGCTGGGGACCTCCACGAACATCTCGAACGCCGCGCAGCCAATTCTCGAGCGCAGACAAGCAATTCGAGTCCAAGGCAGACACACGCAGTGATCGAGTCAAGGTGAGCGAGCACTCGAGTTCGCGCTGACAGCGCGACTTGACCTTCCGGGCTGATGACGCGTAAAGCACACACTGACCGTTCGTTCTCTTCCAGACGCAACGACCGAGACAGGGAGCCGCAAGGACGAGCCGCAAGAACGAACGACAGCCAGCACTAGTCGACGTCTCCTCCCTCCTCGAGTGCTTGCACCGTCCCCGGCCCGGGGTACGTACTTGCCCACATTCTGCTCGTCGCAGTCGTCGTCAGCCTGAACTGACCTGATCTTCATCTAGCAGCGCGGCTTCTCTGATCGGGATGGCACACAGGGCGATATAGGGAAGAGTCGAGGCTGAGACATAGGTACATACATACTGGCTGACCTACCTCGTTTTCAGGATGACTGCGCAGTGTCGCACTCACCGTCGTGCTCGCCGAGGGCCCCGAAAGCGATGGGGGAGGAGATCAAGCGGGCGGGCAGTGGGGATGGTGGTGGAAGGGACAGAAGACGGAGAGCGGGCTTCGCGCATCTGCGAATCTCGCGTGTCTTGGCAGGCGCCCATGATGGTGAAGTGGCGCGGCAGGAACCGCAGAACGCAGTTCTGCTCTGCTTCCCTCATGCGTTTGTTGTTGTGTAGTCGCTGATGATGAGATCCAGGATGTGACCGGGCACGGGCAGCAGGTAGTCCGCCGCTGTGTGGCCGGCCTTTGGCTTCGCGGGTAGACATTCGCAGGTGAGTATCCATGCGATTGCTCGCGCGTATCGACAGTAGACTTATGCACCCTTGAGTCTATGCGGGCTCCTCGGTGGCACGCCTTTCCTGGGCCGTCTGCCAGCGGTAGACGAAGCGGCAGGCTGGGCAATCTCGCCGCCACTTCTCGTCGATGAGTTGGTCTCGTTCCTGGCGTGGGTATGAACTCGCACTCACCATCCACTTTTATGCAGCGCTTCTGGCAGGCTCGAGGCAGGTGAACAAGCTGTCAAGCAGCTGCGGCCGTGTCCTGTCTCAAGCTCAAGTCCGGGACTACCGGCAAGAGACCGAGAGCTACGTACCGGCCTCTTGCATCTTATGTGGTGGCGAGCACGAAGCGGCAGGCTGGGCAGTCTCGTCCTGTCGGTGAGTAGTACTCTTTCCCGGCGCGATATGAACTCGTACTTATCCTCGTTCTTCTTGCAGCGTTCTTGGCGGGCTCGAGGCCTGAAGAGCCGGCACACTGTCAAGGAGCCGCGGCCTCGAGTCAGGGCTATCCCGGCGAAGGCTCGAAGGGTACGCGCCGGCCTATTGCGTCGCACGACCCCGAGACGGCGTGAGACGGCGTCGGGGCGTTCCGAGAAAGCGGACGAAGGACGGTGTGAGGTAACTACATAGGTGAGTGTTCTTCGAAGCTGTGCCGTTCGTGAACGTCGGCGTCCTGGATACCCATCGCTGCCCGCCGCCCGGCAGCTATTGGAAGGCGCTCCGGTTGCAGTTCTCCGGCAGCGTCCGCTCTCGCATTCGCGGCAGAGCTTCCCGGCGGCGAGGTCGGCGTGAGAGTGCGGCGAGCGAATGTCTGGTGAGTGTACAAGTCTTTGTTTGCAGTCTGAGCGAGTGCTGACCGTCGCTTCCTGGCAGATAGAAGTAGCACGTCTGCACGCAAGTCCCCGACACCGTCAAGGACGCATCTACACGGAACGTCGTTCGGAGTGAGGCGAGATGGCGGGTGCGGGGAGCGAGACGGCGGGAGGCGTCAGGAGGCGTCAGGAGGGCGGGAACGAGCGTCGAGGGCGGGCAGGGAGAGGAGGGGAGGACGCTGGCGGCGGCGTGCATAGACAGTAGCACATGTCGTAGCGCACTCGGAATGGAGAGTTTGAACCCCCGAGAACAGCAGACGGGCAGAACGTCCAGAATAGTCACCCACGACATTGGAAACTCACGCCGCCGCGGCGAGTCCGACATATGAAGGAGAGAGATATATTCGCGAGTACTACTGTACTCGACGAGTGCCCCACCTTCTCCTCGACCCTCCCCTCCCTTCCCTCTCAATGCCCATCCTGCCCTTCACCCCTCCCCTACAGCTCCATAACGCACTGTCTTCTGCTGCACCAGGCGTCGCCAGATCCGTCCCCGCCGATCCCCGCTCGGGGCTACGTCTTCTGATCCGCGACGAGATGAGATGGATGGACGGGTCTGCGCAGAACATAGCGACAAATTCGTGTGCACGGCGAGCGACCGCGCAAAGTCCGTCCACGCGAGAAACGTCCATCCCTGCTCAGAACGCGTCCGTGTTCCCAGCAGCCCGCGAGGCACCCGGGCGTCGTGCCCGGAAAACCCGCGTGTGCGTGTGCCTCTCCACGCAGCGTGCAGCCCAAACGAGCAAGAGACGCGACGTACCTGCCCGTACTCTCCTCCTCGACCTTTTGGAAGATTGACAGCGTGCCAAGGGTGTCAGCGCAGCGACAGAGGGACTCGGATGGGAGACGGCGTGACTGACCTGCTCGATGAAGACGTGGCGCGGGTCCGCGGGCGACGCGGCTGAAGCGTCCGTCACCGCTCCGGAGGCCAGCTCACCGACGGCGCAGGCTCGGGGACCTTCGACTCGGGGGTAGGGTCTTCCGTCTGCGCATACGAGGTGTGAGGGTGCGAGAACGCGGTCGAACATGACGACACGCACCTCATGCGACGCGTCCGGGGTAACCTTGGTTGGCGGCGCGGTCGCAGGCTCTTCTGCCTGATTATCCACATCGCATTAGTGAATGGAGGGGTTCGACGTGGACGGACACACCTCATAACGCGTGTCCGGGACGAGTACTTGTGTTGCTGCTGGCGCCTCCGTCACCGCGGCCGTGGCGTCTGGGGGAGCCTCGAAGGTCACACTCGCATGCTCTTCTGTCTGCTCGTCGACGTGCATGAGTGCGAGGAAAGAGTGGAGGACGTAGGGGGACGAACCGCAGAAACATGACGCGTGTCCGGAGCGGGAGCTGGCTCTGGCTCACAGTTGCCCGCTGGTGATGCTTGTGGCGCTAGCGTGGCCACTTCCGGCGCGGGTGCGGGCAGGACGGGGGCAGACGAGTGGGACATGGCGAGCATGGCGGTCGGGGGACGGGGAAAGGAGGAGAGGAGGACGCAGAGGCAGCGTGAGAGGGCCCCAGCGGACGGGATACATATATGAGGGTGATTGATGTTTCTCGTCGCGGGCGAGCAGCATCCACCGACCGCCCTGTAACCACCTGAACCGCACTTCCTCTTCCAGACTCGAGCGGCCGTTCCAGGGTCCTGTTCCACCGCCAGCTCCCCGGGGCCTGCAGGGCTTTTGCGCGTTCGCAGCCTTGGCGGTCGCGCACAGGGCGTCCCGGTGTGCATGATATTGTACATATAGGAGCGGCGTTGACAGTGACAAGACCGGGGCTTGGCGCGCCAGATGTACGCAGAGTGCTCGCGCGAACAAGACGCGAGACCGGCCGTCCTCGTACTCGCAGAGAGGTATGCGCATTGGGCAGACGTGAACATACGATCGTGCCTACGGGGACAACTGTGGGACCCGGGTGCGTTTCAGCCTCGGAGAAGCAATGTTGAGAGCGATGTAATAGTGAGCTGGTATGTTGTAGCATGTACAGCACGTATGTTGCAGTTCTTTGCAGTCTCTCTGGACACAAGACCAGGTTCGAGTTGCAGACGCGTGCTTGTCGCTCTTGTCGGCCAGCGTGAGTGTGTCGCCCGCCCCGCCCCGCCGCCGATCACGATAGAATCTGACCGCGGTCGGGGACCTCGATCGCGGTAAGCGAGCCCGCCTCGCCTCGCGCTCCCTCCAACGCGTCCCCGTCGCTCTAGGCCTTTGCCGACGCTTGCTGCGTACGTACGCATCCGTCTCTCTCCGTCGCCGTCTTCACCCATATAACTTCAGGTGCTGGGCTCGATCTCCACGCCGCCGCTCGCGCGAGAAACGAACACGCAGCAGCTAGAAGACTGAAGATGACGCGCAGGGTCGAACAGAAAGAGAAGAGCGAAAGGCTGGAGGGGGGGAGCCTGAGAGCGAGTGCATCTGTGAATCGCGTCGGAGACTTTGGGGGACTGCAGTGTAGAGGCTCCCGCCACACAGAGTGTCGAGCACCTTGCAGTACCGGTCAGCAAGCTATCCGTGCGACTGAGATGTGAAGGCAATGTCGAAATTACCTGCTAGGCAGCTCGGCGTGTCGAGATAGCATCTTTTGCGGTGGGTCAGGCCGAGCCCCGGATAGAGCACCACGGCCGTCCTTGAAGGGGACCTGGTCACTATTCGTCTTCCGCTCTAGCGGGATTTGCAGCCAGCCGCCATCAGCCCTCCGTAGTACGAAGGATCAGACCACGGAAGAACGAAGCGCGACTTACCAGTGAGACGATTTAGCCATAGCCGCAGACCACAGTACGGGAGTCTGCGGCGTTCTTGAAACCTGCCAGGAAGAACGAATCAGTACTGCGTGCTCTGGTCCATGGAAGTAAAAGGTCAGCGTACCTGTCGCTTTGCCAATATCGCACCGCCGAAGTCCTCGGACTCGCGACTTGCGGAAGTACGGATGGAATCTTCAAGCGGCGCGACTGGGCGCGATTCAGTATATGTTATGGCACAGGATGTAGACGAGCAAGGCTTACCCAACCTGCCGCAACCCGAGAGCAGCGCCAATCCGACTTGGAGTGGTCTGCACGACCCCTGCTCATCTGAAAGAGAGGACTCAAAGTAGGCAACAATAGGAAGTGCGCAGCGTAAAACATACCTCACTTGCGACCAGACACGCTAAGTCTCGAGACCCAGCAACGAGGACGCGACACGAAACGACCGTCTCGAAAGCCTGTGCGACGATCTGCAAGCAGCGGGAGTAGTCAGCTTTCATGTATGACACATCGTGCGAAGCGAAACGTGCTGCATATGAGGTAAACACGAGCACATCGTACCGACAAAGGCCAGTGGTATCGGACGGAGATGGAAATGACTTACTTGTGGGCACGGACCCCGGCGTCGAGCCTTCAGATAGTCGACGATTCATCGACGATGGCCGGTCTTTACATGAAGTGGCGAACGACTTAGGGTACAGTATGTCAGCGCGACGCCATAACCGGAAGCTCAAGCATGCAGACTGGGGCGTACTCATTATGCGTCCGTTGGTATACCGGTCAAGCCAGGCAGCACCCGGACGTCTGCCAGTGGCAGATGCAGATGACACGACGGTTAGCTAGATAAATTATTCAGTAAAGACGAAGAGAAACGAAAACATACGATACCCCGACGCTTGAGTAGTGAGTCGACTTGCACGTCGAGACTATCGAGATGATGATCGTCATTACAAAGAATGAGTTGTAGCGAGTTCAGTGACATGCCTCAGTTACTAATGCCATCTTGCGACGAACGTGTGCTGATGACGTTCGCATATGTACCTCCGCTCAAGCGACAAAATACTCGAAGGGGCGTATCGTTTTGATGACAGCTGTAGATCGGAGTCGTCAAGATGTGCGCGCCAACCAACCCAGATGTGCAAACAGACCCAAAGCAAATGTACAAACAGACCCGGACCCAATGTACAAACAGACCCAAACCAAATGCACAAACAGACCCAAACTAAATGCAAATACAGTAGACCCAGAACAGATGTATAACCACCCAAAACACCTAAAACATCCGCCATGCGACAATAATCACCCCCGGAACACCGTTCTCAACACTTTACCTGCGAAGCAGGCTTGCCACCACTGCGGCAATACTAGACTCGTGTCCAAGAAGCACCTGTGCGCGAAGTGAAAACAGGTGAAAACGCGAGACGGCCGCGCACGTGGCACGGAGTTCGCATCAGAGAGGCGTGAGTGTGCCTGTATGGCGAGTCATTCTGGAGGATAAGAGCATGAAAGTTCTGAATGATGGGAAGATATGGCCTCGGGGGCGCGATCTTCATGAGTATCATCTATTGCTACATACATGCAATCGTCCACTGACTTAGTCCGCAGCCGCACGTTCTCCAGTGGTCTGTAAGAACCGGTCATTGTTCAAGGTGACATGACGCCAGACTGGGTGCCCTTCTGGGAAGATCACAGTCGTCGATGAACGCGACACCCTTGACACCACACTGTCGAAAGTATACGAGTGCCCAGTCATAGTCGACCTTGGCTTTCGTGCGCCGCCAAGTCAAGGACGTGTGAAAGGACCGTTAAAGGTAAGTACTCGAGTTTCTCGCGCCGCCCTAACGGCAAGTACTGTCAATGGGTTGCTTGAGGTCGCCTAAGGGTGCTAATAACAACTCTCAGAGGTTCCGGGTGCTTGTACGTCTGTCGCACCTGCTTCCCTAATCCCATTCTAATCTGCGCGAACGCCGTATGTACAGATTAGGAACCCCTCCTCTCCTCACGAGTCACGCGCATTTACGTTGAATGGAGTGCATTCTTCAGGCTCTCCGAGTCTCGCAGATACTGTACTCTCCTAGGGCTGGCCTGCCTGCCTGCTCTCGTCTGTCCTCGGCGTTTTCACCGTGATCTGATGGGACCGCTATACACGTATCATTACGTCCCCGCACGCACGACGATTCTCGACGCAGATCGATGTCATGACTACACACGTACGTTCTATGGTCCGAGAATTGAAGTCTTCATGCTGTTCATATCGCACTTTCTTTCAGTCCGCATTTATGATGGCTCTGTCTGCGAAACGGCCGTGATATCTCAAGTTTGCGCTCTCCCGCCCTTATGTTCACCAGCTCTCCACCCTCCTTGCGTACATCGATTGTATCCCTCCTTGCCCAATCCTGCGCGGAGCATCTTTCCTTAAGCTCTGGTGTATGTATACATGGTACGGGTTACCTCCACGCAGCCTCATCTGGTCCACATATCTTCGAGCTCTGCTTGGTGCACGCCAAATATACTGAACAAATGGACGACCTGACGCTGTCCAGGTGAGCTTTGCGCAATCTCTCGTCTATCACACAGCGATCGGCCGCAGCCACCATATGTAGACGGCTGACGTCCTTCGTGAACATGCAGAGGCTCAGCAAGGTGCACAAATCTTCCGCCGGCGAGAAAGCATACCCGCATGTCATGTGCCTCACGCAATCGGTATTTCGCAATACCGCTCCAGTTGCTGGCACAGCCAGATCACAGATCACAGGTACTCCCGAGGGCGGTCCGCCTATGGGCTCCCCTCGGGCACGCGCAGTCGACCTCTCAGACCTTCGGACTTCGCTCATACCGAGTGGAGGTCCACGAACGCCGATGTTGACCACAGCCAATACTGGGCGGAGCTGTATGATCGGCGATACACTTACGGTTCAATCGCTGAGAGGGTTGGGTGTGCGGGGTTGGGCACGTGACGTGAGATGACGAGAGAGAGGGCCAGCCAGTGAGAATAGTTTTGGGAGGCTCGCGGTGCGCGCGACGTAGCGGTATGGTACGTTCATTGGGTGTCTTGTTACATGTGTGTGCCCCATGCCCCACCATGCAGGCAACCCGCCTCGGTGACGGCCCTTTCCGCGTCGCTTCTATCACTTCGACAGCCACAGTACGCAGAGCGTGGAGAGGCGGCCTAAGGATGCGTCTCTCCTCGCTGTCCGCACCCCTTGCCCAATGCCCACCGACGATCGACGTGCTGTCGAAAACCGCGAGGAACAATCAGGAGCCTGAGACAAGCACGACAATGCATCGCAATTCGCGTCTTCCCTCCGACGCGCCTTTCCAGGCCTTTCCCCGACCGTACGGCAACTCAAGCGCGTGGCGAATGGCAAGGACATGATCCACCGCAAGGACGCACGATCTCTCAGCAGAGACATGCATTCCTCGGGCTTGCATGTCCTGGTCGCAATTGCGCAGCGCGCCAACGGACTGGAGACGCTGAGCGCGAATGCAAGGAGGAGGAGGAGGAGGAGGAAGCCGTTTGCGGGGGCAAGAAAGACGCGATCCCGGGCGTTAACCGCGGGACGCGCCACTCTCACAGACCCCGGTTACATGTCAGGCGAGGTACTTATGTAATGTAAGGGGGTCAGCGTGCTGTTCGGTAACGAGACATAAAGTCGTTTGTCCCCGGGTGAGTCGTTGGTGTTCGCTCATATTTTTCGGTATGTACTGCAGGCTTATATGGCACCATCTGGCCCCGCTCCCGCTCGCCGATGCAGTGACCGGCCGTCGCGCTATGTGGCCTTTCCGCTTCGTAAGGACGACCTCAGCGAGAGTCTGACTTGCATGTCCCCGGCTTGCTAGGGCGCGGGGACATGTAAGTCAACAATGTATATTCCTCTACCGCCGCCGTAGGCAGTGAAAATTCTCATGCGCATGTCGCTTGCCCTCAGCTTCTGATATAGACTCGCGTGAGGGTACCACTATTTGCTGCAGATGTGGAGCAAGACTTCAAGTAGGACGTACCTTGTGTTTTGATAACTTGTGGGGCGTACTCTTGTACGATCCTGTTTGCCCCATGCTCTGTAATATACATCCCTGCACGCGAGTGAGTCTGAGATTCCAAGGAGCAAGAACTACATATCTACGTCGCCCAACAGAAGGTCAATCCCCACTATCAACCACTGCATCTTGAATGCTGTCTCCGTGACGCTTTGCCACAGCTCCCGCATGTCCACCGATCTGAGATTGATCATGGCAGCCCTCCCTACTAGCCTCTCCAATCGGTCCACTAGGCCGCGTCCCTTGAGCAACCAGTCGTCCTGGACGCGTACCCACTTGCTGAGCAGTCGTGGGTCACCGCGTACTTTCTTGAGCTCTTGCCGAGCTTGCGCAAGGAACGTGTGCTGGTCTTCAACAAAGCCCCACGCCAAGATTTGACTGTTTAGGTCCATGATAGTTTCGGCCTGAGTAGGTGAGAGCGAGGAGAGGGATATGAGGGGTCCAACAGGGCTACAACATCGCACACGTGACGGTCAGATAGCCAATTGGAAGGCAAATATGCGCGTACAAGAGAAGAGATATCTGGGTGTATGGGTTGGCGAGCCGCGCTTGGATGTCTTGGACGCTGTAAGTCTTTGTGAGATCTTTCTTACAAGGTTGAGGCAGGCTAACTCGCAAACTGACCGTTTGTCCTTCCGGTAGTGGCGCCGGTATTGCGCCTGTCCCATTTTGGGGTGAGGGTCTGACGACATGGATAGTGTACCCATGAGACTGGTGAAGAGCAACCAGGCGAGGGTGATGTGGCAAGGAGAAGAAACGACTTGGACAGACGCCAAGCTCGCGCGGAAGGTTCTCAGACGCGCGAACGGTAAGCCGCTCTTGAACCTTCGAAGCACTTTGGTATCATTTCGCATCCCGCAAACTTGCAAAGGGGAAGCGAGAGTCGGAGCCGATGATTACTCAAGCGTACAGAACTAGCGGATGTTCGTACCGTGCACGGTATCTGTTCCATGAGTACCCCTCGTCCAGACTTCCCACAGTACCATCTTCGCACAGTCTGCAGTCTGCATGCTAGGTCGCAGACGGTTAATGCCTTGCAACAGCGAAGTATATCCAGGCATTCATATGGAGATATGACAACAAATTATACATCATAGTATACCCGTCCTTCCACTTGCTGCTTCGACATGTCATTCCCCTCAGCGACGTGGGACTTGACCTACCGGAAGCCACACCGTGCCCATCTGGAACAGTCCAGCAGCTGCATATTGTGTGAAGGAATACCTCGTCTGTTCCCGCTGCACTGCGACGTTGGAGTGTCACAGGATTGCCGATGGGACGAGGACGGTTGCGCACGGAGGGAACTCAATCATAGCCTTGAGGTCCCAAAGTATAAGATGACCTCCCTGCGTGAAGTCGTAGCCGGCCCAGGGTCCGAGAGTAAGGTTCAGATGGTCAACATGGACATGGGTGGCAACCTGAGGACCATGGTTGAACGTCGCGGCGTGGACGACGTTGTTTGACCAATTTCCTCTTGGTGGTAATCGCTCAGCGGGCCTACGGCGGTGTAGGTGTGAATAGCGGCCTCGCAAGAAAAACGACGTAACGCACCACTGCCAAAATTCGGAGTTCGTCGTCTTCCATGAGTTCGTCCAAGATCTCGCAGTGTCTTGCGGAGTCCTTCATACGGCCCAAATGATGTGCAGCATGTCAGCATTGTCAAGCAAAGCTGAAAAAGCGACACGGTGAGCAGGGTGGATGCCCGACACTGCAATGCGGTAACCCGAGGCTATCAAGGGCAGTACCTTGGTGATTGCGGCGTTCGTCGCACTTGCGCCTGTTTCAAGTCGGGTGTCTCTTTCTTCCTTCGACTGGCTTGGCGGTGACGGAAATGAGCATGCTGCGGGTGTCGGCAAGCTGGCACGCAGGGCATCTGACTACAGTGAACGACTGAGTCGGCCGAGTATGGGGCACGGGCGTCGCATGATCAACGCACCTGAAAACGTCATCGAGCGACAGGACGTGCGCTCCACCTTTGCGGGAGGCTGCTGGAGCTCGAGATCGCCTTCGATGCAGGGGCTGCTGTCGTGGGCGCATCTCGAAGAGGCAATCGCGCAGTTGAGTTAGCCACACCGGCACCGTCGAAACAGTGTGAAACTTACCGGATGTGCCTGTGGAGCACCTCGCTTCCGAGTGGTCTCTCGTTCTGTGCGCTGCTAGTCGGGCTCAACTCTAGAAGGGTGGTGAATACGCGTGACAAGGTCGTTCTGCCTGCACCTTCTCCGCTCGATCTGGAAGAACTAAAGCTGAGGAGTGTTCATGAACGGTCTATAATTAGTAAGCCGACGACAGAGGGAGAGCAACACGACGTACTCGTGTCGGTACGAAACCAACTGCGGGCAGTGGGAAGTTCTGGGGCATCATTGTGACGAAACCGTTGCTCGCCGTAAATAAGTCGGATACTCGGACGTCTGGGTGTCGTGTTGTGGCCACTCAACGCGGAAGTGGGGACGATATATCAAGCACGCAGCAACTGTCAATTGCCATCAGGCATGAGCAGCATTACTGACGGACACTTCGACTCAGGTTGTGACTATGCTTCTGCTCGGAAGAAATGCCATCAGCTCGCACCAACCTGCGAAAGAATTCTGCAGTGCGCACCTGGTGCTCAGCTGTCTTGCAGAAACTCAACGAGCCTTCGACGCTGTTCTGATGCGTTATCGCGGCTAGTCGAACGTGGCAATGGCGATCCGGAAGCATATCAGGCCTGTAATGACAGCCCCAAACTGCGGAGACTTATCTAGAGGTTTACCATCCACTGCCAATTCGTACTTGAAGAGCTCGTGGTGGAATCGACAAGGAACGTCGTCACGCTGAGTAGTGGGCAGCCTGGGGCCTGCAGCCGAAACCATGGGCTGTACGACAACTTCCGTGTGAATAGCTTGTGGCCAGTGAGCCTCAACCTGACGAGTGACGGAAATCGGAGTACACCATGAGAGCGCTGGGTCCGTACTCGACCGTCGACGTCGTGGGCAGAGACGAGATGGTCGTCTAAGCGCTAATCGGCGGACCCCGCAGGGCGGGGTGCCAGCTGACACAGGCGCCAATCTGTCGTCTTCTCCTCCACCACCATCCAAGCCTGCGTCGGGGGCTCTGGCTGCAAAGCGGCCACCCTCCTGGAGCTCTGGCGTGTGCGTGAGCACAGGTCAATCTCCGCGCAGCATGAAATCGCCATCACTCCTGGTTAGCCTCAAGCTGACGACTGCGCCAACACTGCTCGCATGCATTCGTAGGTCCTAGTCTTATGCTTCGAGCCTTGGACTTGTACTGACATGCTTCTGTCCCGTAAAGACGCTTCGCGGATATCTACTACATGCAACAATCAACTACGTTGCAGGTGTGTTGAGACCCACTCCAGAATGTCTTCACATCTCACTTTGGTACGGCTTGAGGCTCGACGCCGGGCTTCGCTCGTTCGCACCCTAGCAGAGGACTGGAGGTGATCACTGTCCCCTACACTCGAAGGTTTGAACTCACAGACGCTTCACTCCATCTGCTTGCTTATCAGCGTACAGGCTTCTGAGGCGGCGGCCTTCCTTCCGTCTCGCCTGCTTGGACGAGAGCCCGAGCACCTCGTCGCGACTCACGTAGAGGTACGGTTAATTCTGAGTATCTCCCATGTATACCGACACTGAGTCCCTCCAAAGTTTGCAAGTCAACGGTCGGAGCGAAATCGACTCGAAGCTGGAGACCTGGTACGGTGGTGCCTTCTATTCGCATGCAACGCATACTGACATGAGTGGCTGTTAGCCCGGGTGGACTACGCCGCGGCGCCAACGACAGAAGTAAGCTCTCTCCACTCTGAGTACTATGCGCTTAGCTGCCTGTTAATTGAGAGTACCGCCAGGTACTCGAAAATATACCTCGGGAGGCCGACGGATTCCACTACATCTGGCATGCAAATTTGTGTCGTCGGTACGTCTCCGACCGCCCTTGACGCCCCTGCCACCCGTAGCCTGTTGCACCAAGAAATCCGCTCGCCCTCCTCGCTATCAAACGGCCGCAATTGCCGACTGGAACCGACCCTTCCGACACATCGAAGCACTGCGTTCTAGCAGTAGTGCGTCGTACACCGTGCGCATAGCCATGTAATAATATTAGGGCGTAGCACGGGTCGGGTACGGGTAACGAGAGGTCTACCCGTACCCGTACCCGTGCGGGTGAGATACCGTGGGAGACGGGTACGGGTAGGGTAAGGTTGCGGGTTGGGGCCGACTCCCACTCTTTGCGCGTCACGAAGGGAGTGCGAACTGTGACTTAAGTCGCCAGTTCAGCTTTCCCGGTTCCTCTTCAGCAAGACAGTCCCATCTCGGGCTGGACAGTCACTGTCTTAGCCAAGGTTCTGCCCACGGGTAGACGTACGTCCACCCGTACCCGTGTCACGTATACCCGACCCGTGCTACGCCCTATGTAACAGTATGACACGCGGCGCCGCCGCGTCTGATTCTCTGTCCGGCGCAGTCCGTGTCCGTGGTAATTGCGCCATGTGCGACTGCTGCTTTTCCTGCACGCACGATACGGCTAGTGCTAGCTCGCAGAAGTCCAGAGTACACCCTGCGGTGCATAAGGGTTTCTATGATAGTGACTGCTTGGACTTCGTTTGTCATTCGTCGTTCCCTGGACCGTCCGACCGGTGGGCCCGGAGTTGTTCCCTGCGAGGAGACAGGCGGTTAGTCGGATAGCTGGAGATTCCGGCCGTTGGAAGCACTGCAGGCAGCACGCGTTTTCGGAGCCATCACGAGTCACGTCGTTCGGCAGCAGTTGCGAGTTCATCATGATGCCGTCGGCGATGATCTGCTACAATCGTCCACCCTGAGCGCGTTCGTCGAGCGATGTTCGTCTTTGAGCAATCCGATATTGTGACTGGAGCCGAGTCAGGCGCGAGTCAGGCGCTGGTCAGGCGGTGAGCAAGGGCGGGCGGG
>WJSG01007700.1:0-16763 GCA_016618145.1 Sanghuangporus lonicericola | reverse complement strand
GCATATGGCTGACGCGGCCAATACCTGTGTCGGGTGAGGAAGCGGGCGGTGTCTTACGCAGCGAGGCTAGTGCGACAGTGCTGGAGTTTAGGAATCACAGAGCGAAACATGGACTTCACTGCACTATGCTTACCTGCTTTCCCCGCCTACGCTGGTGTCCTTCCTCCAAATTCACGGCCGCACGTACGCATTCTGCAGGTTCATAACGAGAAGGCGTCGCGCTTGTGCTCGAGGAGGCCATGCGGGGTGCCGGCTGGATGGGCGTATGGGCATTCTGCCAACTAGCTTCCAGTACTGTGACGTCATCTTGTCACGATGACGAGGATGAGAACACTTCAGGCGACTCAAGACGGACATACGGGACGGACAGCGCTGGAATCTGACTGGGATAGTATTACAACGGTACTGCAAATTATGTTGGAAGTCTATAAGAGAGATCTCGCGATCAGACGCGTCTGCATGGAACACCAGCCTTGTGACGGTTACGACGATTACGTCCGAACGCCGGCTTCAGGGCACGGGCGATGAGGAAGGTCTGCCGTTTCTCCTGAAGTCGCACGCTCCTAGCACATGAAATGAGTATCACAATCAGCTCTGTACTTCGAGCACTCACCTCCTGAGAATGGGGGGACCAGAAGCATGGGCTCCAGATGAACGCTCAAGATCATCCTGTGTGAGTACCTGGGGAATCTCAGGGGGAGGGGATCCCGGCTGCGGTTCGCGGTCGCAGACCAAGCGGTCGTCGCGGGCATTTTCAGGGGAAAACAGAGGAGATTTGGCATCACGCCGCGTGTCGTCGGTGTATTCGAGCGTAGCGGGAGTATTCGGTGCCGTAGGAGCGTACTGGCCTCCCCACGGGTACGGCGATAGCGACGCCCAGCTGTTCCGATGAACGTCGGGGTGATCTACTGTCGGGGTTGACGGCGAATTGGCAACTCCTTCGGTGTCCGGACTGTTCGTGTCGACCGAAGACCTTTCGGACCACCGAGCATCCGACAGCTCGAATGGTTCTTCTGTCATACGCAGCACGTAATCGCTGGGTAGAAAGGTCGGTCAGTACAATGCCAAGGCCGCCGCATGAGGTGAACCCACCCTGCGTCAAGACCTGGGATCACTTCGCAGTCGCTGCTAGATCCCTCATGGCGACTTTCCAACTGTGAGCTCGCCGAATCGCTGCAAGTTTACTTATCAGTATATACACCGGTGACCAGCGTATAAGGGCGGACCTATGAACATCGCCGGTCTCGCCGTAGTCAGGATAGACCAGCTCGAGCCCTCCGGAGGCGACGTGGGTGTTAGTCCTGACCGGGGCCGAACCCATGGGCTGCGCCGAAGATCGAGCGGGGGTACTTGATCCGGGGCCGACAGTACACGGGAATTGGGCAAAGGTCTGCCTGGCGCGGGGCTCGATGGCGTTGTACGCAGATCGGGAAGGTATGACCCAGAAAGAGCAATCTTGGTTTGATGTAGACATAAAAATCGCAGGCTCGCCCTTGTAGGTCGCCGGTAATTCTGGGACATGTGAGCAGGGGTGTGGCAAGAGCAAGCATGCCACTCCTCACCGTTGAAGAAACGAGCAGCTGGCGACGAGAAATGAGCTCTCAAGACTTCAGTGAGATACTCCGACCAAGAGCTGAACGCAGCAGGTTGCACCTGAGAATACATGTCAACCAAGATAATGGAGCCACATCAGGGAATAACATACGTCTTGAGGCCAGTTGGGAGCATTGAATACGTCTCCCGTCCCGAGTATGGACGAGGCCGAATGCGTTCGATCTGGTAAGTTGGTTGCAACCTGCAGAGGCAAACGTCGGCAATGAGCGTGCAAGTCATACATCCAGGAGATATACGCACAATATGCGCGGGGTCGACTGGGAGATGACTAGTACTGGCGTCATCAGAGGTCGCCTACGACACGTGTCAAGGCTAGACCGAGAGCCGAACTTCTAACACAACTCACGAAGCCTCCGCATGCTTGGTCTAAGGTCTGCACAGTTGCCGGGGGAAGCGTGACACTGCTTCTGGCAGTAGCAGACGACTGAGAGTATGCATCCTGACACTGACGGTCGCACCGTGTTCGGAAGCACGCGCCATAAATATGAGCACATGGACATCACAGAAGTTGCGCATGCAGCTCACCGGAATATAATCAGTGCAATCCTCCGTGAACAGGTATGACCGGTATGCCGGTTGCCAGTCTTGTTGTACGTCTTGACTGAGCCAGGAGTGGTCAGGCCACTGCTGTGGCGACGGATTCATGAGACCAGATGGGAACGACATTGCGACGACAAGCTACGATGAGGCGGAGGCTCTCATGACTGCTTATATGCAGAAACGCAGACGACAATGGCAGGGCATCCTTCGTACGGCTTGAGACAAAGCGGGCTGCGCATGGGCGCATAGTGCACACAGATCCTAAGTCGATCGCAGTCGTCAAGGGAAGGTGCCGGATCGAGTCAGATAGCGATCGCGATGCGTGTTCGGCCCTCGCGGGCTTTCGCTCGGGGTGGCGTCCTGCTGGCCGAATACGTTGCAATTTCCCGCTGTGGAAGGTCCGTCCCACTGGATTTGTGCTCAGCGCTTAGTGTCATACATACCAACGGCCGGCGCGGGCATTCGCTCGGGGTGGCGTCCTGCTGGCCGAGCCATCCCAGATCTCGCGCTCGGAGTACAGGACATTGCAATATCCCACTGTGGAAGGTCCGTCCCACTGAGGTTTTGTGCCCAGCGCTTAGTTTCGTGTGAGGCTCTCTAGAGATCGAGCGCGGGAGTCGCGAACCTACTAGTATAGCCCAGGGACGTATCGCGATCCAGCTGCAGCGTTTCTAGCGGCATTCCCTTGTCGGGTCAGTCGCTCTGCTGAACATGAACATGACTGTCGAATATGCACGGTAAGCCCACGTATGCTAGCTCCTCTTCGCAGCACTCCACCACCGAACGTAAGGCAACACCTACACCGACGGCCCTTCTGAACGTGCGCAACATGAACCCGAACCCCATTGAGACACATGTTAGCTGCAAAATTGCGAACACTACTATTATCTCCTCGCGCGCGGGTGGGGATGCATACATTGAGGGCGGCGTTACCGTGTTCATCGCCTTTCGTGTAAGCTTATAGCCCTCTCCTGAGCCCTTGCAATGACTGACCTTCTCGCTTTCCAAGACTGCTCGGCGCCTTCCAACTTCTGCCCCACTTCCAGTTCAAGTACTACCCGGTGAGCCTCGAATTGATCGACGACGCTTACGGTGAAATTTCATACCGTTTGATTACTAGGAAAATCTCGCTTACCGTGGTGCTGCCTGGGCTCTCTTGTATTTTTGCATGAGAGGGAATTTCTGCAGTTCGGCGCTGCCACTTGCAACATTGGAAGCACCATGGACATCACTATGATGACCGTGCCGCTCTGACTACGCGCCTTGACTTGTACCTTGCCGATTACCTCCTTAGGCAGCTGGACCCGGAGTGGCTGTATTAGAAGGCACAATATATGATGCGCCGGAGTACGACCTTCTTCTTCATCCATGACAGCGCTGGCCGACATTCACGTTCATGACATTATGCAAGGGCTGAAAGACATATTCGGTTTGAGCGAGATCTACCACACCGATGCTGATTTTCGTGCACTGTCGCCGGGAAGGTCAGACCTGGGACTCTTACCGTTGACATGGTATAACTGACGTGCAGGGGTCACTAGATCAATGCTTCTGCTCCCGGCGGACGTGGATGATTGGGAGTCCTTCTTATCCACAAAAGCTCGAGAACTCGGGGAGAGGACAGTGCTTACAAGACTATACCTTCAACATTACCGTCGGCTAGTGCGGGGGCTCTCCCGACTCGGACGAGGCCTCTCGACGCGGCAGGTGCGCTCATCATAGTATCTCCAAAACGCGTTCTCAAGGCGTATATAGTTGCGAGGAATAAGGGACGAACTGACCTTGTCAGATGCCAGGGACATTGCACGCTTAGACATGCGTACCCTATGTCACGGATTACGCCATCGTCTATCGGCTGTTAACCCCGAGCTGAGAGACTGTCGTGCGTGGGCATTGGGATTAGTTGCTCAAAACGTCTGCTCATCCTTCCTCTAGTCTCTCGCTACTCGGCGGAAGATCTCGACACGCATGACAAGAGAATAGCGAAGGCAGACGATATCATCGGTTGGGTTGACGACCTACAGCGCGCTTTCCCGGTGGCAGATGTCAACTTCTTCATTCGGTCGCTCGCAGTCGCGTATGGCATGATGGCACTCAACGATAGCCTTGCTGCGGCGTATGCGCGAGCTGACTACAAACCTGCTACACTCTCTGAGGAAATCCGGAAAGCCAGACAGAAGAATCGGCCATACAGCTCTCCATGCTGCCGCAGCCTGAGGAGGACGGGCTGCCTTCTGATAGCCGTAGTACTTGTCGTGTTGATATACGTGTACGGCAGTTGATTGATCTACGAAGATAGTATAGATGAGCATGACAGTCGGTGCAGAAGATGTCAAACCGCCAAGCGCTCCGTGCACTGGAGAAGATGTCCTCCAGAGAATCTTCCAGCATCGGACACCGCTGCATGACGGTGTTCCGGAACTAGACCATGCAGACGATCTAGATCTCCTGCCAGCGGTGCTGGCAGATGACTTGGTCGCCAGACCCGCCGTTCGGGGGGCTCCCATCCGTGTTCGAGAAGCGGTAGCTGGAGAGCACGGTCGGCGTGCCGTGCGAATGGGTGAGAGAGAAGATTGAAGCGAGCATGTATATGTTGCAAAATAAATTGCTCCCTGCCACAGAAGTCAGAAGTGACACCCTGGTGAGCGATGTGGGAGAGTACGCTACCTCGGTGGTCGAGGTCCTTCAGGTCGGAGAGCTTCGACATATCTGTGAACGCGTCCCGGAGGGCATCCAAGAAACGGAACCTGCGAACGAGGTCAGACAGATACCCTCGAGCACCGACGTACTCCTGCACGTCACCTGCGAGTGTGATGTCAGCAGTCGTCGTCGTTCGTGTTCAGGCGTGAGATAATGTTGAACATGTCGGCCATCGGCGTGTCTCTATGAGTCCCATGAGCTTGAGGTTGCTCGAAGGTCATTCACGGGTGTCTGCTGCTCAATCAAGTCGGAGACCGTCGAATTCAATTAGCCATACGGAACTTTTCACCGCAGAGATGGCACGTGCGTACTTAATCGGTGAAAACCTGCCAATTCACACTTCTGAATTTCGTTGTTCCAAATGTTGATCCCGTGGAGGCAGGTATGGAAGTCCTGGTTCTGATGAATGCCAGGGTATTTGTACTTGCCAGAGGTTGTCTATGAGATTTACGGAGGCGCGTGAGATGCGGTCAGCGAGAATAACATCAAAACAACTCACTGACAATGACGCTGACACAGGCATTGTGGCAAGCATCAACCATATTCTTGGACTGTTGGTGATCGCCGTACTCGGACGTGAGTTGGTACGACACGGCCTGGTGATCGGTCCACCACTCTTCTCCGCCGATTTCTATCCTGTGGTGGGTTCACTGACATTCACAGTGGGTAAGCTCGGAGCGCGGACGCGAAAAATCCCGACGATATGTGCACCTCTCTGCGCATGCCGCCTCTCCCGTCCGCGCTCGCTTTGCTCTCGGTCTACTTATCTCACTGCATGTATCCTCGCCGGGCCTCCCGCGGTCCAATGCACCGCACCGCACCGACGCGGTCGTGCAATGTGAGGGCATGGTGTATAAAGACCAGTAAGAAACAGAGGCTGGCTTGCGAGCCTAGACCAGTATGGCGGAGGAGGGATAGCATATGCATGCACACGTCCAAGGATGGTTGCCAAAATTGGTTCACCGGTAAGCGTTCCGCGTCGGACCGGCGGCGGCAGAGACAAGGCAGACGAGGGCAGCGAGTGGGAAGAGGCATGCAATCACATGCAACTATCCTCCCCGCAGGCTCCTCGGACGTACTTATATATGTGTGTATGAGGACGTATGGGATCTGCCTCATGACGAGCACGCAGGTAATCACCCAAGGTACGGACCTGTCTCCACACGATGCGAGAACCCTACACCTCATGGCTACACTGCGCCGCTTCCGCCTCAGCGATGCACAACACTTTTCCTCCACGCCGACGCCGCTGCTCTTGCTACACGCTCTCATACCTCTCAAGCCCAACACGATGCCAGCTCGGCGTTGCTGGCTGCAGCGTACCCGGACTCAGCACCCTTGCGATCTGCGATACGCGATACCTGGAGCGCTCTTGCTCGATGCTCTACAATCAGGTTATTAAGCCCGAGCTCGCACTCGGACGATTGACATCTTTGACCCGCTCCGGCAGGGGTATACATCATGTTCATCTCAGTCTCGAACCACGACGCCTAATCTATTCGCTGTCCATGATTCCTGAACTCCCTCGCCGTCACCGCAGCCACAGCTATAGCCTCGACCTTATGGTCCATGCTCTGCGGAACGGCGGAAATGCAGGACCCACGTCGACGGCGGCCTCGTCCGCGTCCAAGCACACGCTCATCCTAGTTGCGCACATGCGCTCATGGCTGCGCAGAAACTCCATTAAGTACGAGCATACAAGTCCTCGCCCAGGTCCTTCCCCGTTTGATTACTTACATCCGTCTCTCACAGCACGACATACATTCGCTCCGGCAGAACGCCCGCACACCCCCCAGAACCCGTGTCCGGACTCCGACCTCCCTGCATATAAGACGTCTTTCCTGCTCTCCCCATCAACCCTCACCTTCCGCTGCGCTGGGTTTCGCACCCGGTTATCTGTCCTAGTTCAGTCTGTGTTCGTACCAGCGAGCCCGCGATGGGCGGCACATCCGACACCGTTGCGGGCAATTGCCCGCCCTTCGTGCTTCTCGGATTCGGTCTCGCGGAGGTGCACCCTCCTCCATCCGTGCTGATCCCTGCATCTGTATCTCGTCGTCTCTACCAAGCGTCGCTTCACCCGCACGGGCGAAGACGTCGTTCTTCCGTCGCCTCATTTACACCTGCCACTGTCGTGCTCCTCGGGCGGCCCAGGACGACACCAGCGTCGATCCGAGACTGGAGTCACAGCACGGTACCCGGGGGGTCCTGCTAGTCAGTATGCTGCCAGTGGCGACTCGCGATAACTGCTCCCTTGCTCTCGTTTGTCATTGCTCATTGATAAGCAGACTGTTCAGCGATAACCTCGCCTCACTCTGCGGACAGCAAGTTCGTCTGAGCCTCTGCCGTCCTGCGTCTTCTATACGTAGCCTTTGGTCGTTTAGTTCCAACATTATATATGGATGTAGGACGAGTCGAATGGATACGTATTCGGATCTGCTTGGCATTTATGACCTTATATGATACAGCTTCATCCTAGCATGGCTCGCGGAGCCGCTTCGTAGGTCGAAAGGTCCATCAAGGTGCGGGAGAACTAGTCGTCTTGATCTGACACCCTGTGACATATTTACGAGACTCAAGTCCACGTCATCGCATACACGGCGCAGTCTTTACAACAACAACACGACACGATTGACTGATGGAGGGCACAAGGTAGGAGCGACGAAAAACATCTCGTCCTCGAGCTGAACCAGAACAACGTTCCATCCATGACCTGCAATCATCCATGACCTGCAATCCTCCAGAACAATTTCCGACCAGAGACTACACCGTCCGCCGCGAACCGAAGCTTGATGTCCGCCCTGTGCGACGGGAGAGCCTTTGAAACCCGCCATTGTTGCAGGCATGACAAGGACGTTCTCGCCGCTCTGGAACTCCAACCCAGGAAATCCTTGAGGATTCTGCTGGGAGACGTACCCACATACAGTCGTACCGCCGGACCCAGGCGTGCGGCCTGAAACGCTAAGTCTCGAGCTCGACGCACGCGCCGCGGGTGCTGGTGCCGGTGCCGGTGCAGCGGGTCAGGAGCATCGGCGCGAGGGGGAGCTCAAGGGTCATCGCAGCACGCGAAAGACGTGACGCGAAGCCGCGCCAGAAGATCGCGCTGCGCCGAACCAGGTGTCCCGCGCTGGCGATGTGCGTCGACTCGACCCAGGCTGGTATCCGTCCTTCGGTTCCACGATCGTCCACATCGTTGCGGATTCGAGTATTGGCGGGCTTAATGGACTACCAGCCGGAGGCACACGCGCGCGAGCTCCCTGAGCACGTTGACGACTCGTCGAGAGCGGCCTGGGAGAAGTGGATACAGACGTGAGGAATGGCCACTACGACCGGTATGAGGCGAGGAGGGGATGGGGGTCGCGGGAGCCTGAAGAGGGCAGGGCGACGAAGATCGCTGACTTCGTCGTAGACTGCGCATTCGTGAGTCCTCATCGCGGGCGGTCTCAGGTTGCTTGCGCCCCCGCGAGATTGCAATGCGCGCGACGATACTCAAGGACGACGGACCTCCGGGTCCCTAGTGCGCGGGGTATCCACTCCGTCCAGCCTGCGCATGCTCTCCTCCTTCCGGTACCTCGAGGGTCGTGCAAGCGCAAACAACGGCGGCCTTCACGCGAGAAGATCTAGTGTGTCGACGAAGCAGCGTGCGCCCTCGCTGAACTTGACCGGGGTCCAGACGGTGGCGAAATACTGCGAAAGCGAAGATTAGCTCTCGCACACAACAGCAGAGAGAGACTCACATCAGCGTTGACGGTAAAACGGGGGATAGAGCGCGTAATTGTCGATATAGATGTCGATCTAGATGTAGATGATGGGAACGGGGTAGCAGAGGGGGTCCTGGTCCTGGTTCGGGTTGCCCGCGGTAGTCTCGGATTTGTATCAGTTCCGTATTGATGGCCAGCAGACGTGGATAAAGGAAATCGTGCGCATGTGGTATTTCGAAGTCTTCTTACAGCGCTGACCCGAATGTAACAAGACATTCACGTCCGGCGGCGTAGACGACCGATTCGCTCGCGATTGAGACGCAGAGCAGAACACGTCTCCCGCATAATGCACCCCGACAGATTCGCAGTACTCACCATCAACACCGTCAAGATCAGCCGACTATAATCGCATCCTTGAGCGTACCAGACTTGAGATTACTGATCCGCGAGGGTCTTCCTGAAGAGGGACTCGTTCTTGGGTCCTCCGCCGTTAATGTTCAGTACTCAGTGTAGACTGGAGCTTGAGCTGCTCCTCCAGTACGGCCAGTCTGAGACCTGCACTGCGACAACCATAATGCTGTCTGAAATGTGCGGCTCGAGGGCCTGTGCGTGTCAGTGCTGTCAGCTGAGGAAGAGCGGAGAAGGCGGAGGGACCCACTGTGTCAGAGCCAGCGAGAGGGATGCAGTCGACAGTGAGCACGACACGCGCAGCAGGACGAGCAGCGTGGGCGACGAGAGTGTAGAAAGACATCGAGACCGTGAGTGAGCGTAGAGAATCGGCGACGAGCGCGTCATCGCTGCCCGCACGTGGCGGCGTCTGCCGTTACATAGCTTGGCTGAACCTTCCGTCTTTTGCTTTCACGACGTCGACGTCGACGACGACGCGCGTCGCGCGACGACAGCGAACACGCACGTGAGCACACGAGGTATGTCCTATGCCGCTGTGAACAATTGTGCTGTGAAGGTGCGGTGGTTGTGCTCACTGCAGACACAGGCGACTCCCGCGTGTCCTACCAAGCAGGCCGCGGCCACCTCGTCCAAGTAATTCTCGTCTCAGACCATCCGCTGCCCTCGACGCCCCGACTCGACTCGACTCTCTCATCCAACGCACTCTCCGGCTATGTCTTATACGACGCGCTCTTCGTTGCCCCGCCAGTCCACGTCGCTTGACTCGTGCCGTCCCGACGATGCCATCGTCTGCACATGAGTCAATTTTCGCATTTGGAAACTACTCTAGGCCAGTGGTGTCACTGACCGGCGGTCAGACCGGTCAGACCGTGTTGACTGGTCAGGATGGTCAGCGACTGACCACACTGACATGACCGGCCAATCAAACCCAGGAGCGCCAAGGCACGGATTAGCTAAGATTGCGGACCGGGAGAGCGAAGAGTCAAGAGTCAAGACAGCGCGACGGTCGTCTCAATATCAGTGTCGTACTAATGCTTAGCATCGCGCGCGGCGCACTACATCGATTATACTCTACTAGCAACGTAACCAAGAGTTATAAGTAAGCCTGGGAGAGCTAGTCGAGTCGCGGTCTTCAAGCTCCTGTGCGAGACGACGCTATCCATCCTCCTTTCAATTGAAGGCGTCGCGTCTTGCAGTTGCGGGTGCATGGGAAGCCGTACTGTACTAGGAGGGCAAGTGTAAAGGAGGAGATTAGCCAGTGTAATGCAGGTGTTGCGAGTGCAACTTTCCGGGCCCTACTTATGTCACTCACAGATCAACAAAGAGTCTCCATTCCACTGCAGGCGACCGCTACCCTGATACTTATCTAGACGCGTGGTCTCCGAGGCGGCCGAATGACCACCTTGACCATGCCGGTCTGACCGGTCTGACCTCATGGTCAAGGTCAAGCCGGTCAGTCAATTCCTGACCGGTCTGACCATTTCTGCCACCACTGCTCTAGGCTTGCACGACTGCCCGAGCCTACTGCAGTCCCTCCATCTCATCCGCGCGTTCACCTTTCTACATCTCATGCTCGCTGCGCAGCTCACCTATGCCCCAAACCCTCCATTCTTCCCATCATGGCTGCTTAGTTCCTGGGACCAAGTGGAGTCCCGCTGTGACCTCCATCTCAAAGTCGCCATATCCCAGGACATTGCGGGCTCACCTTTACTGCGATTCCGTCTCGGTCCGGTCTTTGGTTTGCAGGCCTGCTGTCCGGCCATCATCAGCATTTTCTTCCTACATTCCGCTTGCATATTCAGGCATTGCTTTGCAGATGGCGATGATTTTCAGCTGGTGTCGCGAAGGCTTCGGTTCCTGCCCCGTCAGAAAGCCCGACAGCACGACAATCGATGCCAATGAAGCATCCGAATCACTGTGCGCGTCGACGGGTGCATTCCCGCCGCCAATGAAGGACTCACCTTGTTCCCTTCAGCGGACGAGCACATCGTGCGGACGTATGTCGACTTGCTTGTCCTCCATCATCTATCCTCGTGCCTCAGCGTCGATCTATTCCTATGATGTGCGTCCCTCTCTCGCTCTTTCCTCGTCCCGCGCTGACAGCACGGGCGCACAAGGCCCTCGAGCTGCATATCTGGCAAGATCATGGAGCCAAGCACCACCAGGCCTACGTGAACGGCCTCAACGCTGCTGAGGAGGCATTCGCCAAGGTCGCCGCACCCAAGGAGCAAATCAAGCCAGTCCGCACTCAAGTTCAACGGTCGCTCTTCTGGAAGAACCTTGCGCCGCAGTCGCAGGGCGGCGGTGAGCTCACATCTGGCCCGCTGAAGGATGCGATTGTTCGCCGACTTTGGTAGCGTCGATGGTGAGTACAGTATTGCGTCTCTGTCGCGTGCAATGTCCCCGCATCTACGCGTCTGCCCTCCCTCTGCCCGCACCCCCGCTAACGCATTGCCAGCGTTCAAGAAGAAGATGAACACCGTGACCGCCGCCATTCAGGGCTCCGGCTCCGGCTGGCTAGGCTACAATTCGGAGACCGAGAAGCTCGAGATTGTGACGACGCTCAATCAGGACTTGCTCTTGTCTCACGTCCCCATCATCGGCATCGACATCTGGGAGCACGCGTTCTACTTCCAGTACCACAACGTCAAAGCCGATTTGACCCCTTCCCCACTGTCGACGTAGGCATGATGCGCGGACCCGATGCTGACCTCTATTTTCGCGCGCAGTACTTGACCGCGATTTGAAACGTGAAACGTCATCAACTTGAAGGAGGCCGAGCGCCGCTTCGTCGAAGCTGCCAAATCCGCATCAGCTGACTGCGCACGCTTGAGCCTCTCGATCTGGATGCGCTCTCGATGGCCAGGACTCTGGAAGGGAGGGACGAGGCGAGCATGAAGAAGAGGGTGCGCCCAGATATGGGATGGATTTGGCTGTACGATAGTTGCTCCCCGCGCTGTGACGCGGACAGGTGTGTGGACTACTCGACTCGACCATTGCTATTCTCCCTCCTTCGCGACGCGCCTGCGCGTGCTGGATCCCTCTGATTGACCGGATCTGCTGGGACGCTGTTGTCTGTCGATACCATGCGCGATGCATAGGAGGCTCCATTGTACTACCAGCTTAGGGAAGAGTTAGCCGACATTTCCATGTGCTTGGAAGATGGTACGTCGCCCGCATCAATACCGCTGCCTCGACGTGCTGACGCCTACGTCGTATACGCGCGTCCCTGGCCTTCAACACTACCGACAGCTGCGCATCTCCATCTCCCACAATCAGGCATGGAGGCCAAGACTGTCAGCGTTCGCACCGGCACGAGGACGTACCATGCTCATCGCAGGACTAGATTTGAGGAGACGACTGTCCGCCCGCGGCCTCACGCACCTCAGACCTGCTATGTCCGTTCTTTTTCGGCGATTGATGCGCTTCGTCCTTTCAGTCCCGTGCCGGCTATACTACAATTGGCCGGTGTATCCTGCCACGCGAGAGACAAGTCCGGGGACTTCAACAGGCCGGGTCGATGGAGCGATCAGAAGGAGACGACGGGCACAGAGAACACGAAGGCGCGAAACAGAGAAGGTGACTGTGCAGGTACGCTCCGCGCTGCTTGCGTCGCGACTTCGAGTACGAGTACGCCGGGACCCTTCATGTGCTCCGTTTCGCCCCTGCTGGGGCTCTCGAGGGCTCTCCCAGGAGCTACATAGCCTCAGTGTGATAAATATCCGAGGGAGCGACGGGTCGGGATCGGAAGAGACCAGAAAGTCATAAGACGCAGAGTCATAATACATACAGCACGGCACCTGCTCGCTCGGATCCTTATGTTTCTTGTTATATCCCGCCGGACTTGCGTCACGCAAGTCCGCGTACTCCGCTCGCCTTGCTCCGTACCTTCCTTAGCGCCTCCTTCCACTTGATGTGCGAGCTTTCGCGGGGCGGAGGTGTAGTGTCCTGCGGAGTGGAACCTGTTTCCCCGTCTTGATGGCCACGGCATGTCCGTGGTGCGCGTGCAGAAATTGCTTCGTATTCACCGGTATGAAGTCTGCAAGCTCGGAAGAACGACGAGTACCGGCGAGAGAGAACGGGTTCGCGGTCCTCGTGCCCGGCTCTCGGGAAACCATGTTTCATTGTACAGCTTCAGGCGTAACGTTCACTGTCAACGTGCATGTCTTACGTGTTCGCATCTTCCTCCCTCCCACCATGGCGACTCCTCCAGAGCTGCCCTACACTCCGCTTGAGGGGGGGAGAACATCATCGACCAACTCGGCGAGCACGTTGACTTGCTCCGCAGCTGCGCCTTGACCTGTCGCGGATGGCATCCTCGCGCTCTGTATCACTGGAGAGTATGTAGCTAGTAGCTACTTACAGTACTAAGTATATTAGCGAGCAGCCCTTCGGTCGGAGAAGGCGGCCGCGGTGCGGGATGCGGCCCGCTGGCGTCTCGACGACTGTAGGTGGGTTCGAGTCCCTTTACTGCACTTCTGTATTACGCACCCAGACGCGAGCCCGAGGCGAGTTTAAATAATAGCGTACCAAGCGAACAAATTACGCGACTTAGACAAGCAAAGCCGCATATGCGCCCAAGTCACGGGGCAACTACAAACGCGAGTAGGACGGAGACAAGCAACACACACAGGATGCTCGCACATGCAGTCTCCATGTTATCTTGGTAGGGGGTCTTGGGGATCTCCGTGCTCTCATGACCTGGGGTGGTTGCAATTGCAACTTGGCCGTTTTTGTACGATTGAGCCTCACTCCGACACACGACGGTCCCTGTAACCCCCTGCTCCATTTGTAACACTTCCGACAGAATTTATGTCAGTAAAGATGCTCCGCCGGGAGGACATGGGGGACGCAACTCTGCCAGATCCTGATTCTGGACTTCATAACTCCTGTGCGCTTGCCATATGACACGTCTCCAACCGCCACAAGAAACCGGGCGTCGGAATCACTTGAAGCCGCGTTTGTCTTGACTGCCATTGTGGACATCTTGGCTGAGATCCTCAGGTATAGCCGGAGCGCATCTGAATCTCGGGCACGACTTACCGACGGGCTTCTCGAAGCTATGCAGTAATCTACCACTCTCGGAACTCCACAAATTGAGTTTGTCATCTTCTCCATTGCACAAGATTGACATCCCTTCGGCAAGGAAGGCCAAATGCACCGCTCGACGTTTGGGTATGGCAAACGGAATCTTGGTCACAGGACGCACTTCCTTCGAATCCACCCGGAAGACCTCGAGCCCGTTTTGCACATTGTACAGCGCGATCCGTCCGCTTTGCAAGGCAACCGCTGAATCGCTATGCAAAGGTCGAATTTTTGGTCAGTGGCGATCTATTTGTACACCGCTGGTAGCTTACATGCGTTGACAGAGTTGTACTTGCCGGAGGATCATTCCCTGGCAGACGTCGAACTCGACCCTACAGCGGATGATGTAAGCTGACTCTGCATCCCATGGCGTCCCGCGTCACTCAACCCCACTCACATGTATCCCTGAAGCTTGTAGAAGATGAGAACTGTCTGTTGAGACGCATCGCCGTTCGTATTCTCCAGGAAATGGACAGCGGAGATTTCTGTGAGGCCACGCCCTGGATCCAGACCGCCTTTCATAACTGCACCTGTAGTGATGTTCGTCGTCAGGTGAGGGGCATACGACAGGAGACACAGGGTCGAGCACTTACTGTCAGAGTTCACCGACCAAACCCTGAGTTTTCCGGCTGCTGCTGCCACGAACAAGCAAGAAGTCTCTTGATAGCTAACGTAACTGTCCGACTGATAGCGCGTCGCTTGAAGTCCAGCGCATCTGATCTGGAAGGTAAAGAACGGGGAGCAGGGTAGATGAGCGGCACCAAGTTTCCATATGCCAGCAAGTCCACTCTTGCAGATCAGCCCTAACGCTAGTTCACCGGACGGCAAGCAGACCCAGCACATCGCAACAATGACAGACTGGCCATGAGTCGCAGCCCCAAGCTGCCGGCCATCGTCAATGTTCCAGAATATCAGCATCCCGCTCTCCTCTTCTTTCACTAGTCAGTGCCTGTAAGTCTCAGAGCCAAAGAAGGTCCCCGCTCACCAAGTGACACGACCATGTTCCCGCTAGGATGGAACGTTAATGCGGTCACTTTCGATTTCGAGGGTACCTCCCAGCGGAGCTGTTGGGATATCGACACCATGACACCAAGAAGCGAGATCAGGCCGGCACAGTGAGAATTGCGGTCAAGGCGGTCACATATAAATATCCCATGTCCTGTTCGTCTTTGGGAAAGCCTGAATGCGGTGACACCGGTTGTGTCGGCAATATCCGAAAACCACCTAGACAGGTTGGCATTCACCGTGAGTGGCTTCAGATGTAGCGCATGCAAATCTCACGGGATCCCCGAGGATGGCCACAACACCGATACCGTGAGTGGTCAAAATGGTCGCAACATCTGAATATTCTTCGCTGAACACGACGCTCCAGACGCTCTGCCATTGCAATCGCTCGGGCTGCCATATTGACGGTCGGGACCGCACGAGGGCTCATACCAAATTACGGCTCGCGAGGCTCTGTGAGAGAAAAACATTGATGTGCCTACTCAGCGAACATATTCAGTCTCACAGTCTCGGAATCCTCCGCGATTGACCATATATCTATCCGAGCCAGCTGCGATTTATGTTGCTAGGATGCTTAGAGGTACGTCTCAGATCGATCTCGCGAAAATAGTGAGCACTCACAGTACCAGGAACAGACAGATCAGTTGATACGACACAAGTATGGCCGGCCGTGAACCTCAGCTCCGCTTCCCAGACGAGTCACAATCTGGACTATCATTAACGTGCTAGGCGAGGCTCCAGAAGAACCGGCGGGCCGCAACCACGCGATCGACTTGTGCCAAAGACTCACCGTAGAGGAGCTTTCTATGCTCTTGCAGTGCTCGATCGAGAGAGGCCTATCAATGGGGGAAGTGTATGGAACGGGGGAATTATATGGAACGTCTGCTAGCTAGATAGCGGGAATTGGCGGTAGAAGATTCCCCATGATAAGCCAGCGACTCACCCACAATATCTCGGACCAATCGGGCGGTGATCGAGTGTGCTGGGCAGGGATGAAATCGCTGCAAGGCCGAAGGTGTCGCTGATGCGAGGAACCCTCCGTGGGTTCACCGTGATAGCGCGGAGAAGCTACAGATGGCGACGTGTGAGCACAATATCATGAAGCGGAGAGACGGAAGTAACACGAACGATACTCGAATGTGCGCCAGGATAGTGGGAACTGCCGTCAGGCTCCGGATGCTACCCGTCGCCACAGTCCACTAGAAGCCGCCCGCAGTGCCAGACTCGCTCCGAGACTCCGCGGCCAACGAGAGAGAGAGCGATACGTCCTATTCGTAGATACATGGTCGTTGGGACAGGAAGGACCCCTTCGCGTCCGGTACTACGTACTTGAGTCTGCGATCGCCACGGAGTGATGCGAACGATATGTAGTTCGTCTATTGCCGCTGTACCGGTAATGCAGTTGAGGAATCTGACCACTGAAGGGTAACCGTCAAGTACGCACCGTATTTATGCACTACCATAGATGCTGAGGATGGTTCCAATTGCGGCAATTATGTAGGAACTCGGGCGGTCGTACAGGCAGGCGTCAGGATCGAGTTTGAGGCGCTGGTTCCGATGGACTGGCGAAGGAGACCCTCTTAGTTCCCCGGGCATGCCTGAGTATGGCATGCCCGGGAAGGGTTGGCATGATTTTGAGCGCGTTGATTTCCCAGATCGGTGGCGCGTCTCAATACTGAGCGTCCAGCAGATGCGGTACAAACGGATCTGAAT
>WJSG01007699.1:0-16640 GCA_016618145.1 Sanghuangporus lonicericola | reverse complement strand
CCCCGCCCCCGCGTCTTTCTCGTCTTCGTCTTTCTCGTCTCCTGTGGCGGTAGGGGCTTTTCGTTCGGCAGACGGCTTCGAAGGTGTGTTGTTAGGAGACGGTGTGTTAGGAGGTGTGTTAGGAGATGGTGTGTTAGGAGGCGCACTCCCGCTTGTAGAGCCGAGCGTGCGACCGGCTTCCTTGGTGGAGATGGTGGACCGCACGGACGGTCGGTGGACCGTACGGACGCAGTCGAGACCGGCCGCTGCCGCTTGGCGGGGAGTTTCGGCAGCTCGACCGCCTTGCCCTTGACCGACCAGGGCGGGATGCAACAGGAGCAGGTCACTTCGGCACACGCGGACACGCGGCTCGGCACACGCGGACACGCGGCGTACTCACGCCTGTGGTGTGTGCTGTGTGTGCTGCTGCAAGTCGTCGTCGTCGTGTGCGCTGCAAGTCGTCGTGTGCGCTGCAAGTCATCGTCGTGTGTGCTGCAAGTCGTCGTCTCGTCGTGTGTGTCTCGTCGTGTGTGCTGCAAGTCGTCGTCTCGATACACTCGACGCCCATGGTCGATGACGTCCACGCCCATGGTCGATGACGTCCACGTCCGCGCGCGTCCGCGCGACATTGCTCGCGTGAGCTCCAACCGCGCAATTATTCCTGGATATCGGGCGGCTAGGGCTCGGCTCGGTGAGAAGAGAGGCGCGACCGTGCGCGATCCCCGTCTGGCAGACTTGACTTGCACGGACGCTTGCACGGACGGAGAGGCTGCACGGACGGAGAGGCGGTCATCGGAGGGTAAGCTTCGAGTCTGGGCCAGGCTGCTCGGCGGAGTGATTGTCTGCCGCGCTCGAGTGATTGTCGTTGTAGAGGCTCGAGTGATTGTCGTTGTAGAGGCGGAGTGATTGTCGTTGTAGAGGCTAGAGGCGGAGTGGGTCGTCGAATGCGTGCTGTTGCTGCGTGCGACCGAGCGAACGGAGGAGGAGGCAACCGGAGCGAGCGAACGGAGGAGGCAACCACCGACGCCTGGCGGCATCTCGTCCTCGTCCTCGTCCTGCGACGGAGTGGTGGGCATGAGCAGCTCTGCTTCGCTTTGAAGTTCCAATTCTGCGGCGGACGCATGCTTGGGCATGCTTGGGTCAGTCCTGATTCAGCGCTTCTGAAGATGGATGCTCACCAGTAGCAATTCTTGGCCGCCCAGGGTTCCCTTCCAGCAACCCATCGCCTTGCTTGAGCTTGATCTTGATTATGTCGTGCTTGGTCCTGGTCCTCGCGCAACCCTCGCATAACCCTCGCGGTAGCTCAGCCTCGGCTCCAGCCCGCCGGTCTTCTGTTGCTCCTCCCAGCCCGCCGGTCTTCTGTTGCTCCTCGTTGGTTGCCGAGATATGGCCGCGTATGCGCTCGATGGCGCGATGGCCGCGTATGCGCTCGATGCCCCGGGACAGAGGGCAGAGGGCAGAGGAAGAGGAGGAGGAGATCTACACAGGAGGGGAAGTCAGAGCAGCACGTTGGGGGCTTGGGAGGGAGAGCGCGCTGGAGGGAGGGGGAGTGAGGACTGGAGGGAGGGGGACTGAGGACGGTTCCTGTTTGTCTCTGTCTCGCCGACTCGCCGACTCGCCGAGCTGTTCGTCTCTCGTCTCCGTCTCCGTCTCCGTCTCCGTCTACGTCTCCGTCTCCTCTCCTCTCCTCTCCGTCTCCGTCTCTCTCGTCTCCGTCTCTCTCGTCTCTCAGGGGATGTCATGAACTTACAGGGCGAACGTGCGTGCGAGCCAAAGCAAAGCATCCCAGTCGCCAGCCGCCAGTCGCAGTCGCATCGATAGTCGTCTATAGGGCTGCCGCAGAAGCAGAGGAGAAGTGAGCATGCTCAGGTCAAGGATCAATGAGGTTGATGAGATTCAGGAGGTGCGCAGCGCGTGACGCTCATTGTGACGGTGTCACTCACCTGAGTGACACCCCGCCTTGCAAAAGTACGCAGTCCGCACACAGGGCGGAGCTGAACAACTACCTGGACGTTATGTTCAAAGGTATCAAATACTGTTTCCGAAGTCCGTTTTCCTTAGCGGTTTTGTTTGCCTACTGAAACTTACAGGGAGGACCAAGAGGCGCCGGATGGTGACGGATGTGACTCGAGAGCGCCCGCCGCCTCTTGCCGCGCCCGCCGCCTCTTGCCGCCTCTTCCTCCCCTCCCCTTCTCCCCTCCTCCCTTCACGTACCACTTTCTGCTCGCCCTCGCCTCCTACTCCTCCGGATGGTATTACGATACCTCGCAAGCACTTGTCTGTCCCGTGGACACACAGCCGGCATCACAGCACTAGCGTTTAGCCCCAGAGGTCAATTCCTCGCTTCGGCTGACCTCGCGGGGAACGTGTGCATATGGCGCGCCGAAGACTTCCGTCTGCTACACGTCGTCTCGCGGATGGGGAAAATAGCCATTCTCTCGTTAGTTTGGCTGAGTCCCCACGAAGACACTATCATCTGTGGACTGCAGGATGGAAACATAGTGTCTATCCTCGCTAACGAGGTGAGTATCGCCCTTCCCTTTTACCGGCATCCGTTCGCTCGCTCGACGCTTGACGCTCGACGCTCTACTCTGCAGCAAGAAGTCACGATCACTGGATTCTGGGCTCACAAATGGTCTGTCGAGTGTCTGGTGGTCGTGGCTCCGGACATGTTCGTGTCGGGTGCGCGCAGCGAAGTTCGCATTTGGCAGCGTAAGGGTGCGTTTCCACTCCGTCATACCTACTCACAGCTACTCACACGGTCACACGGACAGACTCCGGTGATTGGATTCAACAAGGCGACCTCCCTCTTCCTCCGAAGACTTCGTTCAACAGAAAGGACGACGTCCAAGTAACAAGCTTACATATCATCCCACGTAGTCAGCCCCTCCTTGTCGTCACGTACATGAACCATGGCATGCAGTTCGCGCTCATTTCAATTGACCTCACGAATTTATCTCACATGTGTGTGTCTGGACAGTCTCTTCGATGTGGGCACCTGGGAACACAAGCGGAATATCCCTATCACCGGTCAAATGTGAGTTATCTTGACATCTATCATGGTGATGTTTGCACTAACTCTCCACTCTCCACTCTCCACGCAGCGCTGATGCCAGCTTCTCGCCGGACTATCGGTCTGTAGCGGTTTCGAATATCATCAGTGGATTCGACGTATACTCCATGGACACAGAGACTGCTATCTGCTCATTTGGGCATTCCGTTAAGTTGGACAGTCTCAGACGCACGCCAGTTCTCCTCATTCACGACGGTCTTGCACTTCTGGGGGGCAATGCTCAGGGCGATGTGCATATCTGGGATGTCGGGTCGGGTCGCAAGTTGCACAGCCTCGTTCACCGTAGTAAGTTGTACTCATCAACCATCGACCGAGTTCGAAGCCTACTCACGTCGATGTCAATCAGGAGAAGAAGTCATCTTGGCCCTCGCGGTAGGTAGATGTTTACATGTTTGCGTTCTTCGTGATCTCGATCATGAGTATGAGTATAACTTCCTTTAGGCCCGATACTACGAGGACTCCGATGTCTTCGTCATTGCGACTGGCATCTTGGAGGGAGGCTCCCGTAGCGGCATCGTAATCTGGCAGGCTCAAGAACTTTGTGAGTTTGCGTCGTCTGCGAGTGATTCACCCAGTATTAACCCTTTGTTGTATAGCTCATCCACGTATCGGAATCGTGCAGTCATCTGGATGGACCAGGCATGGCTGGTTCTCTACTATACTTCTGATATTTGTCACTCTCAGCATTATCTGGTTTCTGTACGTCGGGATGTAGAAGTGTGGATCGATCAGGGCGCTTGCATGCTGACACTTTGTCGCATTTGGCGCTTTAGCCTTTGTGAACGCATTGCCATTGCCCTTTGAGCAAATATCAAATATCACAAAGGCAGCTTTGACACGTTTCGCTTTGCTTTGCTCCTTGCCGGTGAGCTATAAAAGAAAACTCGAACCTGCGTCGCCTTCAGCTGAAGTACCACCATGTTCTCTCTACCTGAAGTCTGCGCCACTTCGCTCCTCTTGCTCTTGCTACTATACCTCACTTGGCGCAGCTACGGTCCGGGTCCGGGTCCGTCTGGCCGTGCGACCCCTCGCGCTAGTCAATATAAGTTCTCCGCGAGTACTGGTATTGCCCGCGAGAAGACGACGTACCTCGAATTTGCAGCCCCCTCGCCGCCTAACTACAAACGCCACTCAGGCCACCAAGATCCCGTCATCCTGAAGGTATTTGACTACTCCACTGCAGCTCGATCGCGGTAAATATTCCTGGTCACCTTCACTTTCTTCAATTGTTAATTGTTCAATATGCGATGCGTCATAGTCCGGTTACGCGTGACGGGAGTGATTCCCCACTAGGCGCAGATGGCGATGGAGGTTCCCTTCGTTCAGCTGATGAGACGCTGGCCATGCCTTGCCACGTCTACCCTCCGAACTACGCGCTCAACAAAACGAAGTCCACCGTCTTCCAGATTGAACCGTTGAAGAGCGATTCTCCCAAGAGGTTGAAGAGCGATTCTCCCAAGAGGTCGGCCCTCGGTAGTCCAAGTGCTCGCATCACGCGGTCATCATCCAGTCGCTCTGTCACCGAACAACCCATTGCTGGCCCATATCGTTCAGCAGCGAAGTCCAGACTGGTGCGTTCTTAGCCCTGGAAGTCTGCACCTTGTCTCAATGTCCCGCTCAATGTCCCGGGCCTGCTTATTTGCACAGCCACGTTATGACCGCCAGGAGAAGACATACGGCGACTGGGCCGGTTCAGAGGGACTGGAGCCCATCACCGCCCCTCCCAACTTCGAGAACGAGCGCGACATTCGTCTGGGGGATGTATACCGTCATCAAGTCCCCGGTGATTGTCAGCTGTGGCTGAGAGTCCTCGGGGAGGATGGTCCATACTGGCGCCCAGTCCCGCTTGGCTACGAACGAGAGGATGGTCGCTTCCTCTCGGTCACGCAGAAGCAGCAAGAGCCGTCGTGGGTCACTAATTATGAATGGTGTGTCAAGTGTATCCGTGCTGGTACGACAACTCATGTCCTCTGCATGGGTGGTATACTGATTTTCGAGCTCGCAGTGAAACGCCGGACTCAGGACTAGATCAGCCCTAGCCCCAGCCCCAAGTCAGGCGTCGATCGTCGATCCCAGTGTTATTCAATTCGGAGTACATCATGATACGCCCGGAGTACATCATGATACGCCCACTACACGCTCCTTGTACTGGTTTCCCTTTGTCTCAGCGGGCGGCGCGAGAGTGCCGATTAGGTTATGCGAACCACCGGACTGGTTCCAGCCACGCTCCTTTGTCTCCTTTGTACTGCTTTAGGTTATCGCGCCTTTGTTCTGTCACTATCATCAGTACTGGAATCATATATACTGCCTCCCGCGCTATCCGTGCCTCCCGCGCTATTCGTGCCTCCCGCCTCCCACTTTGCATGCGCCACTGACTCTGACTCTGACATCTCCCCCAACCCCCAAACGCATTCCATCATACCTACAGTCTGTCCATATCCATGGCCAAGAAGTCAGGTTCTGCCCGCCCGGCATGTGACCCTTCTCGATTTGTCTTCGAGGAGGCTCCAGGATTCGTCTTTGAGGAGGCTCCGGGAGACGCATCCAGGGGAGACGCATCCAGTACGTGCTACAGGCTACAGCTGGTTTTGAACGAACGAGCTTCTGACGAGGTCTTTACTCAAGACCGCACGTCCAACGTCAAGAGTGTCCGCTTCGCATCGCTCGCCCACGACACCTCATTCTCTGAACCCTCCCGCACGGAACCCGCGCCACCGCAGCCATATATCGAGCGGTCCATACGAACCTTGAGCAAACCCCCGGGTTGCACCAGAAGCCAGCGAGCCTCTCCTCTTCGCATGACCGGAATTATCGTTGTGTGGGCCCTGTTGAGTTCCGTCCTTGCGATGTATTCCCCGCTCGATGTCACGACGAACTGGAACAAGTTCGTTCATTACCTGACGCGGGTCTCTCCGCATCATGCCGACCAGTCCCTTCCGGTCACTTGCTCCCCGCACGATATCGAGACTGCCATCCAAGTCTCGATGAACAGAGCTATCAACAAAGCTCTCCGAGGCCCCGTTCTCATGCGAGACTTTGCCTTGAAGGCCGACGGCGGGAAGATATTGCCAGCTCTGACCACAGCCGGACTGGAGGATGATTCTGCTACGCGGAATGATGTGTACGGTCCTGAGATCATCATCGACGACATCACTGCCATAGGCCGGTGTTGGTCTGCCGGTGTACCCTCTCAGGTCGGCTTGTCAACTCCGGTACTCATTCACCCCACGAACATCACCATCGACCACATCCCACGCGAGCTCGCAGCTGATATCGGGCGCGCACCGCGACATATGACTCTATGGGGAGTCGTTGACGGCAAGCCCAATCACGCCCGCCACAAAGCTATGGGTCGCGGTCGCAAGCCGTCCGCACCTTTGCTTAACTCTGGGCACGTCTTCCTCGCTCTTGCCTCTTTCGAGTATGATATCAACGCGGAATCACACATACAAACTTTTCCGGTTAATCAGGACGTTATCGACTCTCACATGGACTTTGGTGTCTTTGTGCTAGAAGTCATGGACGATTGGGGCGCACTAGATATGTGTTGTTTGTATCGCGTCCGTATCCACGGTATACCAGCCATAATCCATCCCAAGTAACGGTCACGCAGTACGTACATTACGCAGTACCACGCAGTACGTACATTACGCAGTACGTACATTACGCAGTACGTACATTACACGGATACATATACGGCGATACGGCGATACAGATACGGCATACATACGACGCCGGGCGGAGGATACATACGACGCCGGGCGGAGGATACGGATACGGTACGGATATACGGATAAGGTACGAGTACGGATACGACGAGTACGGATACGACGAGTACGGAGACACGGAGACGGAGACACGGAGACGGAGACACGGAGACGGGGAGACACGGAGACGGATACGGGTACGCTTGCTTCAGTTCAGATTCAGTTCAGCACAGCACCAACACCAACGCACCAACACCAACGGATATTTCAGCACGAGTTTCGCGTACGAATCATATTAAGATACAATCTACAATCAACCCGCAACGGCTGTGGGGAGATCCCACTCGTCAATTTCCTGGGACGCTTGTGTGGCCGGGGCGGGTTGGAGTCGTTTAGGCACGGTGAAGCGCACGTCCTTGTGGCCGGGACGCCTCAAGAGACATGTCTGACCGTCCTTCAACAGAAACTTCTCGTGTCCGGGTAGGATGTCCTCTTGCCGAACGCCAAACGCCCTCTCCAGACTGATGATGCGTGATGGACCAATTCCGATGCATGGTCCAGAGGGGTCGGGGACACTCCATAGCTCGAACTTGAAAGGAGAATTGGCAGGTAGGCCTGTTCGGGTCTCCACGAAGTCCATGCAGTACTGTCCCGCTAGCGCGCAGCCGGGATACAACCGGATGGAGTAAGGACTGTTGGAGAGGGGGCGAAGGAACACATTGCGCTCGGTGGTGCGGCGGGGCTTGAGCTATAACGGCCAAGATTTAGCTGTAGCTCACTGTCTCACTGTTTGCAACGACTCCGACTTACCCCCGAGATGCGACTGGATGGCAAACGCAGTGCTGTGCGCGCATGATACAGTACAGTTTCCAAACTGCCGGACTGCTGGATTGCACAAGCGAGCTGCTCATCGAGCCACGTGCCTAAGTTGGCACGGGTCCCTGGGTACTTCCTAGTTGCCAGCGTGATGAGTTCGAAATCGTTGCGAGGTCGGAAGCCGGGGAATGCGATGTTGACCATCTGCTGACAAATGTCGCGCACATCTTGATCTGGCTCGGTGGTCGGTATAGCGAGAGGGGTCGGTATAGCGAGAGGAAATGATTGAGATGACTGGCTGGTTGAGGCAGACGACTGGGAGGAGCGTGATGGAAGGGCAGCCGGGCGGGAAGGACGGTGGCATGGAGCACGAGCACGTCGGCTGGCAGCCTAACCACGCAGGCAGGCGCAGACAGATCAGCGGTTGGAACGGCAGGTGATACAAATATACAAATATGAACAACGAACCACTGCAGTCACCGTAGTATCTTGACGCTCCTCTGTGGTCGGTGTTGGTGTTGCGAGAGCGAGAGCGGATATTGTGGCAGCAGAAGATGACTGAGATGTGCCAGAGAGGCTAGACAGCCGGGGGCGGGGGCGATAGGACAGGTGGGCGGCGGCACGGGGGAGATGGGAGGGGTAGGAGGTGCTGTATGGTTCATATCTGCTGGCAGCCTGCCCATGCAGACACATCAGCGTCTGAAGAGGATTTGCATGAGCGATAACGCGCTTCACCTTGGAGGACATAGCTGACGGAGCACGCTTGGAAGACATAGCTGATACAGGACAGTGCAGATGGTAGATGTGGTTGACAGGGATGATGGTGGTGGTGGTCAAGTGGTGGGATGGAATGCACGCGGTTCGATGTTGTTGGAAAACGACTACGGGCGCTCGGGCGGCGATGTCCGAGTGGAATGTTGTCACGCGTCACAACTTGGGACTTGCGGAACACACCAATACTTGTTCCTTGCACAAATTCCCTCTCCCTCTCCCTTCAAACCCCTCTTCGTCTTTGGCGCATGGAGCAACACCTGAAAGCATGATGCCATCTCATGGCATCCTCACTGAGGGTCGCAGTCTCTCGTCTTCCAACAGACAAGTCCGCGCCACGTCCACAGGCGCTAGAAGCCCTCGCAGGGCTGTGCAGTGACCGTACACCCCTCCGTACACCCCTCCCCTCCGTACACCCCTCCGTACACCCCTCCGCACGTAGGCGTGTGCATTTAGTTTCGCTTTCCTGAGAATTAATTGCTGAGAACTGATCGGATCGGATCGGATGCAACGCAGGCAGATTGATACAGAAAGTCGCACGAAAACGAGACAGACAAGATCACTAAAAAACGAGACAGACAGGATCGTCAAGAGAACACTCAAACTGCTCCTCTCCTCCCACGACCCCTTCCATTACCCCTCGCCCGGCCTCTCGTGCCTCCCCTCGCCCCTCTCGTACCGCCCGTACCGCCAACGGCCCCCTCGTCCTTCGGCTTCCCGATGGCCATCCGGAAGTTCTGGACTTGGGTGGAATACCGGATAGAACGGCAGACCCAGTGCTTCCCATTCACCTTGATGGGCGGCGGCTCCAGCTGTTTGTGCTTGCGGCGCTCGTGCTCGTGGTAGTGAAAGTCACCGGGAGGCGCACCTGACTTAGGATTAGGTGTCCGGACGACGTCCACGGTATGGTGCCATGAAAGGTTCCAGCCCATGATCAACTGCCCGTTAACCCAGTAGCCGCCAAGGAACGCGGGGATCAACGCTGGTACGATGACTGGTACGTCCCAGCGGTGCAAGTGCGTCTGACCGCTGTCGGTGGCAGTTATCTGCGCGAGAGCGTGTCCATCATGGACCCACTGTTGCTCGAGCACGGGGCCAGGCTGCAGGGTGGACTCGGTGAAGAGGAAGGTTAGGGCCCAGATGAATACGCGCGATGCTAGGCGAGTTCGCCTCCCAGCTATGTCCATGATGGCGTCCCAGATTCGCTGGAAGTAGATGTCTGCCGCCTGTTGGTGAGGACGGAGACAGCCCACTGCTCCTAAGAACCAATGGCCCTGTGGAGGAACCTCACGGTCGAGAGGCTTGCGAGACTTCCGACGACGCCGTGTGGGAGCGACGACGACCTCCTCATCCTCGTGCGGTTCCTCCATGGCTATATCCGCATCCGCATCCTCGGCGTGTCTGTAGTCGGATGAGTTCAACATTAGATCAGACATCAGATGACCGACTGATATGCTCACTCATCGTTGGGCATGCTGATCTGTCGAGCAATGAGGTGGTTAGACCCAAGGAGCGTAAGTTGAGCGCGAAGAGCGGCGTCAACTGAGCATAAATCGGTGGAGGAGCAAGAGTGAGTAAGGAGCGTAAACTGAGCGGTAGTACGCTGAGCTGACTGACCTCAGGCCCTCAGGTGACGACGTACGATGCAGGTACGATGCAGATGCAGATGCAGGGGGATGCAGGCGATGCAGGGGGATGCAGGCGATGCAGCATTCCTCTCGTCGACGAGACGAATCATATACCTGTCGAAGTACGCGAAGTACGCACCTGTCGAAGTACGCGAGCCTCGGTGGGCTCCGCAAAGGGCCATGACAGCGTGAGTGCTCAGAAGGGCTGATGGTGCTGATCTTATTGTCCTCAATTAGGTCCGCAGTGATTTTCTCAGAGATCCGCATGGTGCGCTTTGCTGGGCAGTGGGAACTCTCTATCACGAAGCAAGCACACATTGTGCCGGCATATCAGCTGAACCGGCATATCAGCCAGACTGGCATATCAGCTGACAGCTGAACATTGAACGGCATATCAGGCGTGGCGTATCAGCTATCAGGCATATCAGCTGAACGTACTCAAGTACCCTTCATCTCTGAGTCTCTGCCTCAATCCTCCCCCTTGTCTGCTCGATGGGCTATAGCTCTGGTATGTCCCGGTTTACGCCTTTTCGTACCAGTTGAGTTGTTGCTGATAGAGCTACAGCTGTTGTAGAGGCTGTTGTGGAGACTGCGACCCCGGTCCCCCTGACCTGGGGCCAGGTCCTGAACCTGCAATGCCAGCAATATCGGAACTTCCGTGCTAGGAACAACGTCGACATCTACGTACTTGGACGTGCAGGTGCACTCCCGCCCTCACCTGACAGTGCTTCGACCGACGAGATCCGCTCCTTCCTGGATCAGAAGTACGAAGAGATCCTCAAAGAGCATGGTGGCGATGGTCATGCAGTGGAGGAGATGATTGGGCGCTTTATGAGCGAGCCCGCACACGTTACTGGGGTAAGTAGTAGCTCATCCAATGTCCCCTGCCCATAGTGCTGACGGACAATCGCTCTGTGCAGATACGACCGCACAACCCGGATGGGTACAAGATATTGCCAGTGCCGCGTACCCATTACTCGATCAGGATGTGGGAGGGGTCTCTCCAGGCAGCGCAGTGGGTATTCGAGATCTACGACAACCGCTCGAACAGTCCGTTCCATTCCCCACCCGGTACGATTCAAGTTTGGCACGTCCGAAGCTCGGGTTGGCAAGAAGGGTTTCCAGGTCGCTACGAAGTTTCACCGATTGAGCACGTCTTCAAGAGCACCTTGAGGGGCCCGGCGACAGGGAAGACGTACATTCTGCGTGACGGCGACATGTGCGTCGTCGAGTTCAAGCAGGAGGACACGAGCATCTCATTTACTATCCCCACCCGCCAGCCACCGCCGCCTTTTTATGATAAAGACGGACACTACCACTACGATCTTCCCTTGTGACACGGTTATGTTCCATGCTCTATGCGAAATATGTACTGAATTAACAATCGATTGTTGCCACTACTCCTATGAAGACACCGAAGTCGACAGCGAAGTTTGAGATTCAAGTCACGCAGGCCACAGGCGCCGAGTAACAGAGTAACAGAGTAACACCGTAACACCGTAACACCGTAACACCGTAACACCGTAACACCGTAACTGTAACGCGCATGCCGCGCATGCCTCGCATGCCTCATCGTCACTCTGCCCAACACATATTTATATTCTCTAGACCTCTAATTCTCTGGGGCGACACAATCCGGGTGCACCGACCACCCCTGCTGGTACCTACCCGGCACTCGCGGGAGGGTCGGTCAAACGTAGAGCGGTAGAGGGAGCCCAGGCCCAGGGAGTCGTGGCCAGAGCAGAGCACATACCAGAGGTCTGTCTGTTTGTCGAAGGTTCAGGTTTTGGCACAATTTTCGTGAGCGAGGCGAGAGAGGGTAGGGGAGGCAGAGAACATCGATGCGAGGTGAAGGCTTGTGCCTATATGCCAGGCTCGTCAGACTAGAACTCTGACTAGAACTTTGAGTCTGACTAGAACTTTGAATAGACTCGACTTGACTCGACGAATGCACTCGACGAATGCGAGTGTTTGCTCGTGACTTTTTTACCGCGTTGACTACGCATACCAAGCGTCAATTCAACTTTGCACGACAATGCTTCAATGCTTCCGGGAACCCCTCCTCTCCTCCTCTTACTGGCTGCTGGCACTGCCCGAACAGCAACAAACGAGCAGAATTCAGCTTGTTCGGCTGGGGAGCGGGGAGCGGTTAGGGAGGGGAGTAGTAATGACGCAGCGGCGGTTCACGCTTTGCGACGTCTTGCTCCTTTGTCCGCTTTGACCTGACTTGCTGCAATCAGCCCAATGGCACATTGTCTCAGTACGTATATATGCTCCGCAGACCTTCCCTTCCTTCCTCACACCTCCCTTTCCCGCTTCCCGCTTCCCGCTTCCCGCTTCCCGCTTCCCGCTTCACCCCTCACCCGCGACCATCCCTTGAGCCACCCTCCTGTCCCCTCTCCTTGAGCCACCCTCCTTGTCCTCTCCGTGAGCCACTCCTTGAGCCACTCTCCTCCTCTTGTCCCCTCTCTATCGTCATCTCTCCATCCTCGAGCCATCCTCGAGCCATTCTCCTTGTCCCGGTGACATGGACACGCTCCTTTCGCCCTCAACATCCCTTGCTGGCATAGCGCCTCTCGAACCACAGGCTCAAGTTACGCAGGCTCAAGATACGCAGGTACAAGAGCAGGTACCAGAGCACAGAGAAGATGTTGTGATGATGAACCCTCCGCCTTCTCCACCTCCTCCTGTTGCCGGGGCGAAGCGTGAGATGGTCGGTGTGAAGGCGTTTGCACTGGACAACGTCAAGGCTGCGAAGTTGAAGTCTTCGGTGAGTATCACTCCCGTGCAACGCTCTCTAGTCCTCCACTCACCAGCAGCCTCTGTGCACAGGATAACGTGCGACCGCTGGCTCGGGACATGGAGAAGTCGCATTTCATCACTGCACCTAAGCCATCCAGCCAACGGCGCCGCGGTAAGCCTAAATTCCACATACATGTTGCATTGTATAGTCTGCTTATTTCATGCGGAAGTCGCGCCGCTTCGTACTGGCGGTGTCTCGTCAACATCACCGTTCATACAACCGCCGGCCTCTGAATTCCGGTTCTCTTTGCCTCAAGCAGCCCCGCAACAGTTAGTAAGTCGTCAAGTCGGTCGTACAGACTTTCGCTTCGTACAGGCTTTCGCTTGTGTATCTCACTGACCCCTCATGAAGGTTGCCACGAGCAATGCGATGCTCGCTCCACAAGCGTTCACACCGGTCGGTCACCAAGGACTGCCGTATGGGCAGGTGCCAATGACGCTGGTAAGTTGGTGTGCTTGCTTGCTCCAATCATGGTTTTTGACTGTGAGTACTAATGTGTCGGTGGCTCTAGCCGATGCAGAATATCGTGGGGGTCACCCCTACTGCTGCTAACTTCGTGCAAGTTGGACCCCCCCAGTTCGGAACTGCAAATTTCCCCATGCAAGGCGGCCCGAACCAGATCTACTCTGTTCAGATGCAGGGTGGTTACGCCGCGGTTAGTTGATCTCATGCGAGCGTGACCGCGTTTAATGTTGATTTTAATGTTGGTACCCGTAGGTCAACCATTCCAATTCTGCGTTCAACGCAGGCGTCGCACCTCCTCAACCGTTGTTCAACGCCGGCGTCGCAGCGCCTCCTCAAACGTTCAACGCAGGTGTCGCACCTCAACCTCAACCTCAACGCTCGAACTTGGACTACGATCAGGCACAGGCGATGGAACTTGAGCAGGCGAAGGCGATATGGCACCAGCTCCCGCCATCGGATCAGGAGCAGCTCGTTCGTTTTTACGCCGCCAATCAACAACAACAACTCGCACTCTCCCAGCGTCCATTGCTGTCTCAACGCGTGGAGATGTCGTCTGCTCAACAACAGTCACGTCCGAGTCCAAATCCCGTCTCCTTCTCTTTCTCTGCTCAACCGCCTCCGCCTGCCGTCTCCTTCTCTGCGCCTCCGCCTCCCGTCTCCTTCTCTGCTCAACCGCCTCCACCTCCCGCCTCCTTTTCTGCTCAGCCGCCTCTGCCTCAACAACCGCCTGTTGCTTCTTCCTCCTCTGATTATCCCGACTCAGAAGGGGCAAGCATGCACGTAGATGATCAAGAACCAGCTCTGTCGAGTAATCTGCACAAAGGAAAGGCTCAGGTACGTTCATATCCACCCGCCCGCACAACATTACCCGCCCGCACAACACGCATCCCGCACACGCCACAACACGCATCCCGCACACGCATCTGCACGGAGGTGCTCCGTTGACCTGCTGCTGACTTCGACTTCACAAGGAACTCAAGAGCACTCCAAATCAGGAGGAGGTCGTCAACCAGATGACGAACAACTTTGCACTCATGCTATTGAACAAGATTCAAGATTCGCACGATCAGACGCAGAACCTGATTGCCGACTTCATGACGAAGACGACCGAGATGCAAACGGAATTCTGGTACTGTTCTTACCCCCGCGATGCCTGTTCGTGAGCTCACAAGGCTGCACTGTAGCGATACGGTCGTTCGTGAGCTCAAAGGCGCGCAGGGCTATTCTGCAGATCCAAGTCCGCTCCGTCTTCATACCCACAGACGAACCCCGCAGAACCCAGCCGAAGTCTGCTCCTCGCCAGCTACACGAACCCCTGGCAAACGCGCTGCTCGCAAGTCTGAGGTTAAAGCGAAGAAACCCGAGGTTACCGACGCTGTGCTCTTGGCGCTGCAGGTCCGTGATACACTGCAATCTGTCGTCTGTCTGCTCAACTTGGGTAATGGAGCAGGAAGCTGTTCGTAAGCACTTGCAGACTCTGCTCGGGCACACGTCCTGGCACGATCTCGTGAGGCGCTACCCTCCTCTCACGGAGGCTGAAGTCGAAGGCTATGGTCTCGACGATGATAGTGTCCCCTCCCCTGATGTCAAGTTCCGTATCGACTTCGTGCACGACTGGAAGAGACTGCCCCTAAACCTGGCAGCACGGGATTACTTCATCCAAACTCTTTATGGTACGATCAGAGGCGGCGGCTTTGGTTTCGATCCCGAGGTTGTCCCATTGATCACTGAGACGCACGTAAGTCATGTCTGCTAATCATGAGAGTTCTCACGTCCTTGCTTACATGGCTGGCGTCCATACGCCAACATAGGTTGGCGGTACTCTGGACGGACATATGGATTATTGCCGGCGTAAGTATCGAGAGTACTATAAGCCAGATGGCGAATGCGACGACCCGACTGTTAAGGCGCAGCTCGTAGCGCAGCGCAAGGCGAAGGCAGAAGAACGGAAGAAGCGCAATGCTATGGGTAGTCGCAGGGGGACGGTGAGCTATTCGCCAACTCTCGAGGCTTGTACTTTGGACTGGACTGACGTTTTGGCCAGCTTTTTGACTCACGCAAATTCGTGGTGCTGCACTTGGGGCTATCTCGTCATCTTGTTCTTTTCGACAAGATGTTGCCGCAGAACATGAGCGGTGATGAGCTCGAAGGCACTAAGGCAACCCACAGGAGGTATCGCATCGTCGAAGCGCAGTGGATGAGCACGGCCCTGCGGACATTCCTGCGCCGCCTCGACGGCATTTATCTGGAGTATTGTGCTACTAGAGGTGGTGGTGGAAGTGGACCACGGGAACGCGTTCCGTATCCCACTCCCAAGGTCGAAGACACCCCAGCTCCCGATGGCCTCTGGCGGAACTGCTATGATGACGCGTGGCTCGCGAGCCTTCCCGCGCATCGACTCCGGAAGCTGCGAATCATCAATAGCAACTACGACTTCAGTGTGCACATGGAGTTCGACGACGAAGATGCCGCAATGGCTGGCAATAATTCCGAGGACGAGATCGAGTCAGGCTTGTAACCTGTCCCTGTGAAGAATCCCCTCCTCCTCCCTTTTCACTGACTTCCTCGCCACGCGCAGGCGTGTCGGTCTCCGTTATGTTATGATTGTGCTCCTACGTTATGTTATGATTGTGCTCCTACGTTAGCTGTCCTTCGCTCCCTCTACGTTAGCTGCCCTTCGCTCCCTCTACGTTAGCTGCTTCGCTCCCTCCGATGGTCTCCTACTGTACACGCTCCTTTGAACATTATCACTCCCTCGCTCAAGCGCGCACGTCCTCCTATACTCTGTACTGTACTCTACATATATGTACGCTATCCATCATTACCACAACCAAGATGCATGCCCGCCTCCGTCATCTGCAGATCCCAGACTTCCACCCCCCCTCCGATCATCCCTCTTCCTCCGTCTCCTGCTCCTCTGCTCCGTCTCCTGCTCCCTGCTCCGTCTCCTCCTGCTCCTCCGCTCCGCTACTCTGTCTGAGCTGACCCCGCTCCGCTACTCTGTCTGAGCTGACCCCTCCGCTAATCCCATCCCTGTTTCCGGCTGCCTGCGAACGTCTCTGCACTGGCTCAGGCTCAGTTAACAAATAGTGAATAGTCGCTGCGCGCAGACAGTCAAACACAACAGACAACACGAGAGTTGTACTTCAGGATACCTATTTGAACCTCTCTTTCTGGTCAACGGCGGCGTCCTGACGAGGAGCTCTTCTTATGCCTCCCTGACCTATGCTCCTCCCTCCTCCCCCCTCTCTCCTCTCTCCTCTCTCCTCCGCTCCCTCCCTCCTCCGAGTACTCTCCCTCTCTCCCTCCTCGAGGTACTCTCTCGGCTCCCTCGAGGTCCCTCGCTCCGTCCGTCTGCAGTCTGCGTGCCCACTCCCGCCTCTCCTCCACTCCTGCCT
>WJSG01007698.1:0-16419 GCA_016618145.1 Sanghuangporus lonicericola | reverse complement strand
GATTCCAGAACGCGACGTCCGGCTCGCCATCGAACGCACTGATGAAGCGGCGGATGATGGGCCGCAGCATGCCCGCCCAGACTGCAGGCTCGTCGCCCAGCTCGTAGAGGCGAGACAGGCGGCGGTAAATATCCTCCCAGTCAGACTTCTCGCCTTCGAGCGTGACGGATGGGATGCCGCAGGTGATGAAGACTGAATATTTGGCGTAACTAGTCGAGAAACGTTTGGTTAGCACTGAAATGGAAGAGGAGACGAGGGTGTTGCGGTCGGACATACGCTTTCAAGGTGGACATCAAAGCCATCGACCCGATAGTGCGGTCGTGCTCCGTCGTGGTCGTGAAATCAGGCAGAATCCACTCTACAAACGTGCTATCCACGACCTGCGAAGCATAGGCTACTGAGCATGACATGCAATTCGAATGACAGTAGACATACCATCTCCTGGATCAAGCGAACGAATTGGCGAGTCATGGATGCATAGTCAGAGCCGAAGGTGTCTTCGACGCTAATGCTCTTCTGTCCATCGTGTGCGACGAAGTATTGGCGCAACTCTTCGGCATGTGCGTTAACGCTGTACGAGGACGTCGCGGCGATTGGTCGTGAGCACATCATCGTCCACAGTCGATCGTGACTGAACGGACTCACTAGAAGCTGAGCTGGGTCAAGATCGCCAGCCACACGTCATCAGGTCTGAAAGCTCGATCGGTCAGGCAGATATCGCGCTCCGACTGGGAGAGGAACGATGATTTACCGGATGCGCAAGTGGTGGTGACCCCCATATGCTTGGAGCACGGCGTACACAAAGCCGTTGTTCTTCGGCACGACAGTCTCCAAATCACTTTGCTTCACAGAGCTCTGCCGCAGCTTGTACTGATTCCCGCGCTGGAGGCTGCGTGCGTACGCCACCTTCAGCAGGCTTTGACTGCTGTCCGGCGGATCCGCATAGCGGGGGTACTGTCTGGGTTTCTGGGGGGCGACGTCGAAGGTGACTGGCATTGTGCTCAGTGGTGGAGGGTTGAGAGGGGCTCGCGATGAGGTTACACTGCATGTATAGACGAACTTTATACCGGCAGCTGCGGTCCCCGCCGGTCAGCGGTACCGCTCACAAGTATGAGTCGAGCGGTGCAGTCTGGCAGATTATCATGACATGCTTCCTGGTTCCGCGGTATGTCCGGATTGCACGCCTCACTCCCTCCAATCTGCTGCATGGCGCATCAGTACTACGCAAGGCTCTTGACTCGAGATGAGATAACCTGGGATCTGAGGTTGCAGCCGTAGTGCTTTTCTGCTCGTGGATAGAGGTGGTCTACACATGATTTAATACTCACTCAATGATGTGCCGGCATTGACGTGCGACTGAAGACACGTGCGACTGACATGCGGTGCAGAGCTCTACTTGGATGTGTTGAAGTCTGCGACGGCCTTCGCAGTCTCCTCCGGGCCTTCAGCTTCCACCGTCGGCGTGCTGCACGGAATGATGAGCACCCCTCCGTATCGATCTGGAAGCAACTCACTGCCCGACCAGCCCAAGGATATTGACCAGCGTATCCGTTGAAGCCATGATTGTTCGCGCCTAGCACGGTGATGTCCTCGTCCCCATACATCGCCAGCACCTTCGTCTTCTGCTGGATTGCTGGATAGTCAACCGTCTCGCTGCCTCCGCCCACGTTCCGGCGGACCGCCGTGGTCGTGCCCGCGTACTCGGCCGTGCTCTGGCTGAGCGAACCAACGCGCACGAAGTCCGCGGCGACCGGATGCGAAGCGATCATGGTCTTGCTCACGGGTATTGGGAGGACGTCGTCGATGACCACACTCGAGCCTTCGGGGGTAACGACGGGTTGGTGAGACCCCCGAGGTAGAAGACGTGCGAGATGCGCGGCACGTGGGACGTGGGACGTGGGACGTGGGGGATGCGGTGTAGCTCGATAAGTACGGCGACGGTGCTTGCGCTGTGCGCTACGATACTAGGATGGACCCGGCAGGTGTTGAACTCGTACCCAACCGAATTGGTTTCGCACCTCGACCACCGCATTATTGACTATACCAGCAGGTGCTTTAGATGAGGGCATCAAGGTCTGAGATGACGATAGAGATTTCTACACAAAGGTCAGTCCTTGCGCATACGGATGATGCAGTATGCGTTCGTCTTGGCTGGCACGGCGCAAAAGGACTGGTGATCGACCGAGGAGGGAAGACTTACCAGAACAAAGCGATACCTGTGTGACCGAATAGGCCTGACCTACGACTCCGAGGGCGAACAGTGAAAGTCTTAGGGCCATTTGCGAGCTATAAACGATAGTCATTGCTCAGCCTTTCGCGTCATAGCAATGAGGTGACAAACTTGCCTGAGACGACAGAGAGGTTGATGAGATTGAAGACAGAGGCACTCCGAGGGTCCCCGGTTGCACCTCGATCGCACTGTAGGTCGAGATTGAGATCCATCCTTGATTCCCGTACTGAAAGTGTTGATCCACCACACGCCGGAACATCCAAACAGAGCACATACTTGACCAAGGACGGGAGACTTGCCAGAACAGTGACAGAGACGTCCAGCTTGGCTGCGAGGTGTACCAGCATCTCGTGGTGAGGGGGTGCGAATCTGATCCGAATACATACTCCAATACATAAGTTCCAGTACCAGCTTGCAGCGTCCTTCTATCTCAACCGAGCTCATCTCCTCGAGTCTCGCTTGAAGTATTGACTGTTGACTGCAGTCCCTTGAATCATATCGAAGATGGTCTCCCCGAATCCGAGATACTTCTCCGTGGCGGAGCGTATTGTACCATCGGTTATCTTCTCCGTCTCGATGCTACATGCAAGTCAGCACGGTTCATCCGAGTATGCAAGATGTACGTACGCGAAACCACTCGACCGCCTCACGCCCGCCAACACCGTGCTGACCAGGGCAGCATCGAACAGGAGGTGCGTGACTCTGCCAATCATGACGAGACGATGGATGTGGATGAGGTATGCAGGCGGCGGGTTCAGCTGAGGTGGTGATGGTTTATGGAGAGGTAGATGAACGCAAATACGTCGCGACCATGAGAGTTAGTGCCGACGCCATTCCGCATCCTGTCGGCAGCGTTAGTAAAGTGGTAAGTAATTAATCTATCGGCCGTAATAATCCAGTAAGTACCACCATCAGTGGCCTCTTATAGGTTACAATGATCGGCTGCGCGGCGCTGCCACAACCCTTGCGCGAATCCCTCATCTTCCCCGTCGCTCACCATGGGCATTCTACTTTCTTTTCCCCTTGCTGGTGTCTTCGGAACGGTTGCCTCATCATGCCTTGCAGGACTGGCGTTCTGTTTCACGTCAACCGCGGGTACGTCGCGAACATCTCGCAGCTGGAGTCGAAGCTAACCCAACCGTACGCAGCGTCGATGTTCTGCAAGTCATGTAATTGCAACTCCTCCATAGCTACTCGAGTCGGCTTCGCTGTAAGTGCTGGTAGGCACGGTCTGAGGCGGCAAGCTGACACCTCGCGCAGATGATCTTCTGTCTCAATTCCATGCTCGCATGGCTCATGAAGTCACCTATCATCATAGAGCAGATCGAGAAGTTGAGCGGCGGATATTTGAAGATGGACTGCGAGGGGGACAAGTGCTATGGAGTTCTTGCCGTGAGTCTGCAATTTTCTGCCCATAATTCCAGCTGTGACCTCGCCACCAGGTCCACCGAATCTGCTTCGCTCTCTCCTTGTTCCACCTCCTCGTCGGCACATCTCTCATCGGCGTGCAAGACACGAAGGACAAGCGCGCCGCCATCCAGAACGGCTGGTGGGGCCCCAAGGTCCTCCTGTGGCTCGTCCTCATTGCCGTCTCGTTCTTCATCCCGAACGGCTTCTTCATGTTCTGGGGCAACTACGTCTCCATGATCGGCGCGTCGATATTCATCCTGCTCGGCCTCGTCCTCCTCGTCGACTTTGCGCACACATGGTCCGAGACCTGCCTCGAGAACTGGGAGAACTCCAACTCGAACCTCTGGCAGTGGATCCTGATCGGCTCCACCGGGGGCATGTACGTCGCGACGATCGCGCTCACCGCGGTCCTGTACGCCTTCTTCGCCGGGGACGGCTGCACGCTCAACCGCTTCTTCATCTCGTTCAACCTTGCCCTGTGTGTCCTCATCACCATCATGTGCGTCCACCCGACCGTGCAGGAGTACAACCCGCGCTCCGGCCTGGCGCAGTCGAGCATGGTCGCGGTGTACTGCACTTACCTCATCATGTCCGCCGTCGGCAACCACGACCACAACGCGTGCAACCCTCTGCGCCGTGGGTCCGGCACGCAGTACACGACGCTGTTCCTCGGCGCCGTGTTCACGTTCCTGGCTATCGCGTACTCCACGAGCAGGGCTGCCACGCAGAGCCGCGCGCTCGTCGGGAAGGACAGGAAGGGCACCATCCAGCTTCCTGAAGAAGATCACCACGCGGAGCTCGGCGTAGTCAACACGCAGCCTGGCAGGACAGAGTCGCCGCGGTACCAGGCGCTCCTTGCTGCGGTCGAGGCTGGGTCCGTCATGCGTCTTATCTTCTAGAGATGTCGCTCGCTGACATAACATTTGTGCAGCGCGATTCCTGCATCTGCTCTCGACGAGGAGTTCCAAGATGAGGACGAGGACGAGGTCGCCGGTGAGGCTAGGGACGACGAGCGTTCCGGTACCCGCTACAACGTACGTGGTGTCGCCCTAGGTCCCCGGCTGTATGTGTGCTAACACAGCGCTGCGCAGTATACATGGTTCCATGTCATCTTCGCGATTGGCGCGATGTACGTTGCGATGCTCTTGACAGACTGGTACGCACCTTGCCTTTTTGAATCCTGCGTCGTCTGCTCACTACGTGGTACAGGAACGTGGTCAAGCCAGACTCGAACCCAAACCACGAACAGGACGTTTACATCGGTCGCTCGGAAGTGGCGATGTGGATGCGCGTGGTGTCAAGTTGGATCTGCATGCTTCTGTACATCTGGAGCTTGCTCGCGCCTGTTCTCATGCCCGACAGGTATGTTCTGGCTCCTTGTGGCATGATGCGCTTTGAAGCCGATACCCCTTCGATCAGGTTTGGCGATTATTGAGTTTACTATCTACGGACGGATTATATACGACATACTAGTATTGTACGATCATCATTGTATTCAGCAGGATCTCCCGGACGTTTCAAACGCAAGTACGCTGCGTCAGTGGCCTATATGATTACGGACGCGTAGAAGGGAGCATGACTGCTGGCTGTGCTGTTCATGCGCTCACCAGCAGCCCGTTTCTGATCTTGAATTGCGCCCAGGTCTTCGAACGCTATGTCATATGGGGTCAGCCACGTCTTTCTCGCCGGAGTCAAGGAGTTTGACCCCACCGTCAGCCTGGATCGGAACACCTCAGCGGTATGCATCGTCGAGTCCGCTTCGCCTTCCCGCTCATCACGCGACCGCCGTGTAAGCCACAGTGTTGCGTCCGTCATGAACGTGAAGGAGGGTCCCAGGGCGGGTTTTCGCCCGGTCTCGAAGACCGCTTCCGTGTTCAGTGCGTTAGGATTCCGCGGTCCGACCCTCGTCGATGTGTTGATCACCTGCGAGAAGCACAGTCAGCGTGCGGTCGTCGTCGTGCCGTGCTGCAGTGGGAGCTTACGAGGATAGTGAGGGAAAACGAGTCTGCAAAGGCCCGCAGCTGGCGCATGAAGGTCGTCATGATTGCATGACCTGCTCAAGCGGAACGATGAATAGAGTAACAGTGAGATTGACAGGGGAAACTCGCCTTGGGACGACGTCGCGCTGAGCGTCGGTCCCAGCAGCGACGTGATGTTGTCTATGACTATGCACCGCGTGACGGGCGACGCATGCGCGCTGTCGTACGGTTCCTCCGTATCGTTCGTCGCCGAGAGGGCCTGCCGGGCAGCCTCGAGCACCTCGTGCGCCGCTTCGATGTCGAACGCCAGCGACACCTGCAGCCGTTCGAGGGCGGTGGCGGAGAACTGTGCGGGCAGGTTTTCAACGGTCCACGACAGATCTAGATCAGGGCAAGGAGATAGTTACAGGTCCTTCGAGCTGCTCCAGGAGTAAGGCGACGCGCTCGGGGGAGAATTCGCCGCCGGAGTCTATCCAGAGGACGCTGGTATTCGTGGATTTGACGAGGTGGCGGAGTGCCACCTGCAGCGCAAGTGCCTGCAGCATCGTCTTCAGCCTCATGTGTGCAAGGTTTGCGGAGAAACATACCGTCTTCCCGGAGCCTGAATCTCCTGAGAGCTCGATCACTCGGGGAGGATTGAAGCCGCCCAGGAGCGCGTCCACCTCGGGGACGCCCAGGAGCATGTCGTCCACATAGATGTCTTCTTGCCGCTTCATCTCTTGTTCGAGGAGCTTGTCTCCATACACGGACGGGGCGGCGGCAAGCTCCGCAACCTGGGCGAGGAGATCACGGAACTGCCGCAGGGTTACGCCATGTCCTGCTGGGAGCTTGGCGAATATGGTCAGAGGATCGTGGGCGAGCAGGAGATCCGTGTCGGTCTTGATACCGATCTGCTGAAGAGCTTCTGCGAGCTCTGACCCGAGTGGCGGGACAAGCTGTTGGATGCGCATGCTGCTAGACCATACCTCAAACTTCAGGGGGTCGTGGTGGTCGTGGTGGTCGGGGACAAGGTCGACACTCGGCAATAATTACAGTACAGACTTCCATCTGCGGCCCGGCGCCTGTGCTACCCGGTCATTATACGGGTACAGTAGCAGTGTAAGAAGAAACTCTAACGTCCAGCGCACGAACCGAACGGAGCAAAACTATCGGTGACTACCATATTTGCGGGGTAGGACGCTCAACAATGTGCAATGTCTCACCGAATTGTGCTTCCCCCGTCGCATTCGCCCTTGTACCTCCACGCGTCAGACGAGCCTGAAAAAGTATCGCAGTTACTCAATGACTCATGGCTATTCAAGAGTATAACGTACCTGTGGGCTGAGGAGCATCGTCACTTCCAGAAGCTGCCCTATGCGCCTTGTACAGCCCATCGCTTGGGGAGCGGTTATCACTGGAGACATCAATATGGGTGCGAAGACCTACCTGTACACCACTCGCTCGCCGCTCTTATACTGCGCAGTAATGTGAGTATGAGATAAAAGGCCTACATAGCAATGCGGAGGAGCAAGCTTACGTTGCTATCTGCATCCCAAGGCTTCGCGCATTTGCACTTGACTGCGGCGGTATCCGTAGATGCGGGCGAAGACACGGCAGGAGATGACGTGTCGGTGGTCCCGGTAGCGGTCGCAGTAGAGCTCGGGATAGTGGCGATCCAAGAAGAAGTCACACTTGAAGTACCTGAATCGTCGTCACCATCCAAGATGTGCGTTTGCTTGCTTCTATGGGATGTGATCGTCGCTGCATCGGTCGTCTCCTGTGCCCACGAGGATGAATTGGAGGCCTCCGCTGAGGAAGTACGATGTGGGCGTCCGCCAGCTTGTGTGGTGGCCGCTGAAGTGAATTCCTGCTGAGACAACGAAGACGACGAAGCGGGGACATCCGTGCTACAGCTCGATGGTGTGTCGCACGGGTCGCTATTTGTAGTGAGGAATGTCTTGATGTAGTTGTCGATACTAGTACCATCTACGACACTTGCATAAGCCCACGTTGTACATTGCATCAACCTGGCTACGTACTATGTTGTGTTTGAGCGTATGTCAAACCGGCATCCCAAAACATGACGCCACCGAACGTGTCTGGGTATTTGGTGCGGGTTTCGTTGACGAATCTCCGAAGAACTTTCGGTTCGACGTAACCCGTATCGGTGGAGGTGCGGTCGGCCATTGCACCGATATAGATCTTTGTGTCCTTCTTAGCAGCGTTCGCTTCCATCCAACTTTTCCTGGGGTAGATAAGTTAGTTTCATAGGTCAAGCGGTGCCCATTCTCGTACCAAGAACCGAAGTTTAGCTTGTCATGATTGGGATCCAGTTGACAGGGTTCATTGTTATCTATAGTAGTGTCTTAGTGGAAGTCGCTACTGTCTGGTGCTGTCCCTTCGAAACTGACAGAATTGCACATAGATAGCATCGAAAGGCACCTGCCGCAATGCCCTGTATCCATATAAGCGGCGAAGATGCATAACTGAGTTTGTTCACTCACTCTTCAAGGTACTCGTCGGGAGGTCCGTAACATTGCGGCGCACCGGTGACATAGTACTTGTGGTCATCGTTCTTGCTCAGAATAGTCTGTACCATGTCGATGTAGTACTTTGTGTTGCCTTGCTCGATGTCGAGGTCAATCCTAGAGTTCCGAAAATATCAGTGTGCAACGGACAAGTGTCCAGTGGGCAGTAACGTACCCGTCAAGCACAACGGACCCCAAAGGACGCTCATGGGCATCCCCGCCAAGGAACGTGTTATATATCTTTTCTCCAAAATCTTTCGCTTGCTCTGCGGAGGAAAATGTTATCTTGCCATCGGCGCCGCCAATGGATATCGTCAACATCTTTCCCTGCTTCTGGCAGGTCTTCGCGTCATGCTCGCACCCCTGCGTGCTACAGGACTAAAAAAAAATATGCTTAGTATAGAGCAACATCATGAGTGAGATTGACAGCAAGCACTAACATCATGGCTGAAACTACCGTCCACATGGTCGACAAACGTGATGGGGATCGTGTCGGCGTTCGTCGTGAGCTGCGACGATTCTAAACGTTGGCGATCAGCTGGGAGGAATGCGAAGGACGTACGCAGTGCTCCTCAAGCGTGGGACCATTATTGCCACTCGATCCCCAGTAGCTGGTCACGGCAGCGTATAGGTGAGACTGCACTCCAATGGACGCCACATCCACTCACACGACAACCTGCGGAGGGCGTCATCAGTGGTAGCGAGTACCGAAAGTTGTCGAAGTGCTCACGTTATCCGACCGTGCCATATCAAACGCAGCTTGGGCGAGGGTAGCAAGAGAGAGGGCGCATGTCGCCACTACGAGTCGGCTGGCATGGACCATTGCGGGAGCGGGGTAGGGAAGTCGAGTACCGTTTTCCACCGTATGATGACTGCTCTTATTCTCTGCTGTAGTATGTAGCTCGAGCTACTGGTCAGGCATTCAGGGCCTACATTCCGCAAACACCATGAACATCAGCGCATCAATCTTGACCGTACGCTAGGATGACAGACCTGCATTCCACATCGTTGAGTGCGCGCGAGCTATATTGATCCAGGCTCTGCGGTCAGATATATCTGCGACATGGGCTGAGTGTCATGATACTGAGACAACGATCTTGCTGGTATGTCCTCACCTGAATCGTGACAGAGACTGGGACGTGCTGGTCCGACCAGTGATCCGCTCCGACTCCCAACGAAGTACATACCAATCTCCCCTCCCCGCATCCTTGGCGTCTTCGAGGTCTCCGGTCACTAGCAAGCTCTGAGGTTACGGACATACGAACTTGTTGTATCATATATAGCATGATCGAAGTAGGAGGAGGGTCCAGTGCCAAATCTCTGAGTTAAACGCTATACTTAGGTAATCCGGCAACCGCCGCCGGGAGCCTCTCAGCAGCCACACTTCGTCACGAATTGGTTACCGAACACCGATCACTGTGGTTATCCTATATCGTAGCACATTGACTACGAACCGCCTTTGCACTCTGGCACCTATATAACTCCAAGACGACGCCACGACGACAGAATATTTAACTGAAGGACTCCCGCAGGAGCGACCGCCGTCTGCCTCTTCGATCCTTGTGCGGTCACTGTGCGGTACTACACTCAAGCATGAAGTATGGAATGGGACGTCGAAGTCCAGCCTGTTATGTACGCACCAAAAGCGTGGCGTGGCGACCGACTCGTCTCAAACCTTGACGGTCTCCTGATTGGTTCACATGGGCTCTCCGCTGCTCAGCATGACATCGACTCGGACCATTTCTGAGGTGCAGAGTTCTCGTTACTGTGATAGATAGGACTGCTACTAAATTATCTCGTGCACTCAGAATGATGTAGAGCCGGAGTTTCCGCCCAATTGGACGGTGAATTAGCTGTTTCGTCTCTCGGTGCGGCGCCACCATGAATGATGGCACTCTCAGCGAGTGAGACTGATTGCTTATAGGTGATGAGGTATGGAGGTGAGCCAGTGAATTGCGGATTGTGAACTGTCTCACATCAACGCCGCGATGCCCTCCATCTAGATTCTAGGGTCACAATGCTAAGTGCTAAGTTGGTTCGCTGCCAAATTACCTTCCGTAATGTAGGAAGGCCCGGGAGGAACAAGAGGATAACGTGTACTCCGAGAGACCGCGCACAACACACCAGGATCCAGTACTGCAGCTGTATAGATCCGAGCTCGCCGACGAGGTCAGCTGTTGAGGAATGTCTCCACTGATCCTTGAAACATGTCCGAAGCGTGCGTCAAGTCTACTATCGATGAGTATCTTTGACTTCTCCGCCTCCGTTCGAGTTCTCGTGACAGCAACTGCGCGTTCTTGACGAGCTCACTCAGTAAGCATATCACTGTAGGAGGCAGCGCGTTCCCACTGACATGCTGAGGAGGCTTCGTATTCGGAATTACCACCATGGTCTGCAGCTTCGTATTCGGAATGGCTGACGCGCAGTGAGCTTCGTGCTTTCGAGGCCCGCATCTTCCCTCCGAGTCGGAGGAACCTTTGCGTTCCGACCGCTGCCGACCTTTCAACGTTGTCAACCATGGTGACAAGACGAGGTCGGACAACTCCACAGGTCGTGAGATTGTCCACATACTGCTTCGAAGGTGCATACTATTTCTCGGCTCGGACGCCCTTCAAACTGAACACCGGCAATGATGATAAGCTTAGGCTCCGATGCGGCAGTATATACCGAAGCACCATGACGACACGGTCAGACGTTATCGCATCTATGTTCCTGGCGTATCCACGAACCCAAACGGTATTTGGCATGCTACGCAGGCATGCCGGAACTCCGAAAGTCACCACTTCCTGCGTCCCCACGGGTTGTACGCGACCCCGCGCATGTTCCACTTCCCCTCCCGTTCTTGGCGGTCGCCATTCAGGTCGATAGCGCGGCTGTACACGACGCCCTCGTTTGGGACGTCGTCGAGGAGTGCCTCCCAAAGCGTCCAGCTCCATTTGCCCTCCTGATACGTCAGCTTCGCCTCGTGCCACGTCGAGCCGTCGTCAGTCGACACCTGGACGCGCGCGATCTGGACGTCGCCACGTCCAATCGCGTAGCCCTTGGCGAGGATGGAAGACGGGCTGCGACGCGAGACGGACGCGACCACGGAGTTGATGGGGAGGGTGGTGAGAGAGGGAACCTTGGACCAGACGGGCGCGGCCTTCTCTTTGGTGTCAACCTGACGGCCATGACACAGTACATGAGCGCATGCGAGAGGAGATACGAGCCAGGCCAGACGTACCTCTTCTGGGAGGACCTTGTAGTCAAGTTGTTGGTAGAAGTTGGGAGACTCGTCGGGCGATATCGAGATGGTATCGACCCACTTGACCCAACGGGCTCCGAGGAATCCGGGTGCGATGACTCTCAGTGGGTACCCATGATCGGGCGAAAGTGGCTGTCCGTTCATCTATTCCTCGCGTACGGCGTCAGCATACGACGCGCCCGGCAGGGTAGCAGCGGCCAACTCACATCGTAGGCGAGCAGAACGTCCCCCTGGAGGTCCATAGCATCAGCGAGTGGTATAGATCCGCCATAGTCCTTGTCATCCTGGCATGGCGTTACGTGGGAAGTGAAGCAGACGTGCCAGCCATTGAGCGCACTGGCGTCGACGCCAACAGTCTGCAGAAGGTCGCGCAAGCGGAGCCCCGCCCACCTGCAGTTCGCGACGACGCCGTCGTGCCATAGGATGCCGTGTACGGGTTTCTTCTCGTCCATCTCCTTGCGCCTGTTGCCGGCGCACTGCATGCTAAAAGCATGAACACCATGCGGGGACGCGTAAGCGATGAAACACACCTGCAGCGCCGCAACAACCTCTACGCGAGGAAAGGACTCTCGGAGTTCCTCCACGGTGAACACATGCGACCCCTGTGGGCCGTGCACCTCGATCGCGTACGTCGAGTCGTCGAGATCGAGGACGGGTCCATGGTTCCGACAGTAGACCAAGTCTTCCGGAGTGATAGGGAACTCGACAAGAGCAGCGGCGATAGGTTCAGCGTTGAAGGGTTCGGTACCACGAATGACAAGATGGTCGGAGTGCGGCACCTCCTCGGAGTAGTCCATCTCAGTCAGAACTTGTACCATGGTGGACCTGTTGCTCTGCGTGATAGGCGTGTTGCGAGAAGTTCAGACGGAGGTAGAGTTATAGGTTGCCGGAGAGAACTTCGAATGAGAGCGTGTACGTAGTGCATGGCACTGGCAGGGAAGAGCCTCGAGCGCAGAGTTACATAACTGGTGGCTACGGGTGGCACCAGGTGATCCATGCGACGCCCTATATTTCACAAGACTGTCGACCATGCTTACGTTCTCCCGCGACAAGTCAGGATCAAGAGTGTCGGCCTCGACGACGGTGAGCAGGACGGGGACGAAGTCAATCGGCAAGAGAGGACGATAGAGATACTTACTATGGAATCCTCGTCCGTAGATGTTCTCTTGCACAAGGACCACTACACCAGACGAGCACAGTTCACATGTCAAGCCGTTAGATCGAGTTATGGCCACACAGTGAACGTTCAAATGTGGACCCGGGGACGCGATGAAGAAGAGCTCGAGCAGTTCAGATGGCAGCCTGAGTGAGAATCATACCACATAGCCAGCATCATCCGTGTGCATATTTGTTGATAGGCAATCGGCATAGATATGGTCATGTACAGGCCATTCAGAAGGCCTGATGGTCTAGTAGTATGATTCCTTCTTAGGGTGCTAGCTTCGGTAGCGCAATTTGGAGGAGGTCCCGGGTTCAATTCCCGGTTAGGCCCTTTTTGTGAAGTTGACCCAACTTCACGAATCATAATATCTTTTTTCAAATACTGACGTTCGGCTGATCATCCATACTGAGAGCATTCGGCAGCGGATGGACAATCGAGCTCACGGTGAAGTACGAAGTACAAGTACAAGGTTATTGGCCGTAACTCATCGACGCACTTCCGCCTTCTGCGTGATCGGCGAACGACCAACACTACTTACGTCCTGCGCTTCAAGATGACTAGCTTCTCGCTTCTCTTCATTTCGAGGACGTGCGTCAGTTCCTTCAGACCCTCAAACAAGCCTTCCTGAAATGCGCTCTTCACATCGTGGTTGAGCTTCCACCCGTCAAAGCCATCGACAATGGCCACGGGCGCCCACGCGCTGGTCGCAGACGGCGGTATGGACGCTGTCTCGGCGATCAGATGCGTGATCTCTTGGACCCGAGTGAGGTCGTCGAAGGATAGGTTCTCCGTCTTGTCATAGACCCAACTAACGGGATGCGTGCCGTTGAGGACTGGGTGGAATGGCGGCGCATGGCTGTGGAGGAACAGCGACGCGCCCGTTTGAGCGGCCAAGTTGGATATGTGGACGTGCACTGCCAGTGGAGATCGGTCAATCCGTCTAGCTGCCGACTGAACGATGACCATACCGTGTTCCTCCGATTCGAAGATGTGATTGAACGCGTACAACGCGGTGCCGCCAGGATAGTTCGCGAAGGACGACCTCGCGAGGAGGAATGTCGCGACGCAGTTTCCCGCGAGCATGACCGCAACTGCAAGGAAAGACAGTCTTCCGAGCAGAGTGCCCTTCCTCCGACTCGTCCTGTGTGCGAATGTGAGCGAGGTAAACATGGGCGAGGAGGGGGCCTTACAACCACACGGCGCCGCGCGCAGCGGCGATGTTGAATGCTGGTACGACGTAGATGACGAAACGCCACTCCTTGTGAGCTAGTCCGCTGATGAGAGCCACGAACGCGAGGTACGGCAATAGAAGAGAGCGAATCCTGGAGTCCAAGAGGCAGCCGAGGGCCGAAAGGGGCAGAGATGACAGCAGTAACTTCGGAAGGAAAGAGGTGAAGTATGCATGGGGCGGCGATGTCTGTCGAGAAGTGAGTGTACGACTTGCGGAGACGTCACGACGCACGTACACCCCAGTCAGCGCTCTTTCCCTGGAAGACGTTGAAGTAGATCCCGTACAGCTCGGGCCACAAAGGCCACTGCTGCCAGAAGTAGGAGTCCACCAGCACGGTCAAAGCTGATACCGCATCAGAGGCGGGCTCTAGTCGTCGGAATGAATAGAGACGGACCTGCAGATAGTGTGCCGGATAATAGTCCGATTTTGATGATGTCATACAAGGTGGTATACCGCAGAACTGCTTGCGCTACGAGAGGTCCAAGGAGGAGGAGCAACTCAGAGCGGAAGACGACAGCGGAGAACGTCAGCAACGATATTGCCCAGAGTACGCTGGACTTGGACGGGCGAGTTGAGTTCGGCGCGCGATCAATGAGGAGATAGAGGGCGATATTCGCTACGAACGAAGGGGGTTTGAGATATGACCAGCATGATCTTGGTATAGTGCACATACCAGGTAGGAGAGCGTACATGTTTGGGAGTGTCCTTCCCATCCAGAACAACAAGTGGAACTGCGTACATGTGAGGAGGACGAACATCACTGCCGTCGGCCTTCCGAACCGCCTCGAGACAGCGCGGCGGAGTAGACAGAGTCCTATGGCATTCGCACTAGCAAGGACCATACGCGCTACAAGGAGTCCACTGAGCATGCATGGGGACGGAACATGCGGGCTGAGGGACAGAGACTGACTGGGAACTCACCGATGACCTGCAAGTCGAACTTGTCCGAGAATATCCCAAACCACGATCCCATCCGCACGCATAGCTGCGTCGCCCATGCCAGAGCGATGCTCCCAACAAACGTCCTAGGAACCGCCCCGGGGAAGGTGAAGTGGTCATACTACTTCCGCAGAGCGAGTATGGACGGTGCGAATCCAGCGGCGGATAGCCAGCAATCAGGGTGGGCTCTTGGAAGCACAGGGAACGCTGAGCGCACTTTGTGAAGGTCCTCGCGGCCAACGCCATACATGAGCACATCGTGTGTTGCGTGCAAGTTAAAGCTTTCTTCGACCTTGGTATATGGCGCGAGCGAGACATAGCTCAAGCCAGCCAAGAGCAAGATGAGGTCCAATGCCGCGCTCATGATACAAATCGCCTTAGATTGTGAAGCAAGATCGTCAACAATACATCGAAGTGGATGCACAAAGCAAGAGGAGGTATGAGGAGGTGTCGTCGCAGCGGCGGTAAGCAAGTTGCAGTAAATGAACGAGCGCGAGATAAGTATCTGTGGTAAACTCCGATTACTACCAGTATCCCAACACTGACTCTGACGGTCTTCCTCAACTCGATGTCACCGAGTTGCATTTCCGATCCGCCACGACGAACGCGCAGGCAACTACATTACAGGAGATTACAGAGCTACGGTGGGTTATCATGCAGCGACAGGTATCGCCGAATTCCCTTCGTCAAATCATCGTAGTCGCACAACGGTACTCCGACGCCAGAACAGGGACGTCGACGACCTCCGTAATTTGTACAGCCTTGCTCTTCTTGATGTCCGGGTCGCTCTCATCCTCCAAAGCGATGTCTTCTGAGGCTTCGCTCGACACAGTGCTCACCCTTGCCTTGGCTGCGCGGCGTTGGTCACGACGAGAGAGGTACAGAGTGAGCATGGCGAATGACACTGGCAAGGTCGATAAGTCAGTACGGGAGAGGAGGAGGGGAAAAGGCATGTAGCGTACTCATGGCGAAGTTGATGCATGCGGTCGCGACGTTTCCCTTGAACACGCTGCAAACGATGAATCCGATGAGCGGGTGATGCCGTCCAGTACGATGCGCAGACGTACCGTGGTTGTTCCACTTGGGGGAAGATGACGCTGGAAATCGACAATGTCAGGGTAAGGTGCGACAGCGAGTTACGAATCGCGGACGTGACCACGTACATGGGGAGCCATGCCTGCATCACGTACGCCCACATGTTGCAGTTTGCGACCACAAACGAGCGTTCTGCCCCAGAGTAGGGTCAATAACCGGCAAATAAAAACGTGACGAGGATAGGGTAACGTACTCTCATTGTCGTGGCCGTTCAGCTCGTTCGCCCAAGCCAGGATGAGACCCGAGAGGCCACCTTGCACTCCAGTCTGAGATCTGTCAGCAACTTGGCAGTCAAGAGGTACGGGAGGAGCGCCGTACGAAGTAGTAGAAGACCCATCGTCTAGGAGCATAATATAGTGAGATCACCGCGTACAGCCTGTTCGACTTCATAGAGCGAGTCAACGAACCTGGTGATATGTTCGTACAGCGGTGTCGCAGCGAGGACGATGCAGGTGATCATGCTCCATGTCTTTCAATGCAGCTTGCTCAGTCAACGAGACTCCGCGGACCGAGCGGCCACTCACCCCAGCGAAGAGCATAGGTGGCCAACGAGCCCTCACAATGTCCGACCACCAAGCATAACACAGCGCTGGAGGGGTCAGACAGGAGTCGTCAAGCTAAG
>WJSG01007697.1:0-15993 GCA_016618145.1 Sanghuangporus lonicericola | reverse complement strand
GTACTCGCGTTGTCGCTGCACGACTGATTGGGCGTTTTTGCAACTACCCCCGGCCTATTTTGGCGGGGTTTTTGCAAAGTCGATTGTGGACGGCTCACCTGGACGGCAACCTTTGCGAGGCCTTGCGACTGAATGACCGGAATCGGGAGGTCGTTGAGGATCGGGAAGCGTCTCAAGAGCATCAGGAACTACCGGTGAATAACATTGATGAGTGAGCGGTTGAACAGCAGTGCGCGAGGATAGTCACCAAGAATGCGGCGGGCCTCAGAGCAAACGAAAGCCCATTGCGACGATTGTCCAAGATTGTTTTAGCTTCATCATTGGTAGCACCCTCAAAGTCATACAGAAATGCCTGGGGCAGCTGAGCTTACATATGAGAAGTCGGATGAAGAGGTGACATACCACCCGTCCGATGACATTGAGACTGGCTGATAGGTCAGACACCATGAGATCATGAACCGGGCGATCACGTACGTTGCCTTGGCCATCCAGTCGATCGTGTTGATAGGCTGGGAGGCGTCCCGAGATTGTACATGCTGTGTGAGCTCTTCGATTACCTGTGAATAAGGCTGATCAGGAAGGTTGCGAGAGTTGCATGGACCCAGGAGTATCCTACTTGAAGTGCGCCCTGTCGTAGATCCTGCGACATAGCCTTCACGTTCTCTTGCCTTAACAGCCTGTCAATACCGTGACTTGTACTAGGCGAACGTATCGCTACTTACGTGAGAGATGGACTGACGAGTTGCCGCATACGCTTGTGCTCAGCTTCGCCTTCAACCCATCCGAGACCCTTGCCAAGGAGACGGGCAACGCGAGGTCTCACAACCTTGCTGTGGTCTAATACAAACGCCCTCTATGGTCAGCGGCGACTCAAGACCGAGTTCAATATAGTCACGTACGATAGTCGTATATCTTCTTCTGCAAAATATGAGCAACGGCCCCAGGATCACTTACAATCAACTAGCATGATTAATGAACGTGAACGGCTTGGACAACGAGTGAATCATCTGACGATCTTACAATATCCCGCGCCTTATATGATGGACGTCAGTATGTGTGTAGACGCAATTGAAGGACAGGTCAGGGAACGTACCCTTAGAGCAGCCTTGATACGAAAAACTAGACCGGGCTCCTGCGTCCACGATCTGAAGGCACGACCCGGCGGATTGACATAAACACTCCTCTCGTGTCCCCATATCAGTTCGGCACCAGGCTGTCGGACACAAGAGACCCACGAGAGACCTATGAGTATTGAACGCACAGGTACGCATAGCGAGTCGACAATTGAGCAGGACTGCACAAATGTGATCGCCTTCCAGTAAAGTGCCGCCGTAACGACCGTGATGAGGGCCAAATATCCCATCGACAGCGGAAGAGAGGGGAGCGTCTCGAAGAGGACGGCAAGCAGCATGACGAAGTTGGAAGACACAGGGCACACGCAGATGGGCGGAGGAGGGTAGAGCCTGACGTTGAACTCGAGCTCTTAAAACATGTCCGACTCTAAATAAAGAGTCCATCTCCCGGAGGCAAGGAACGCCCAAACATACGTCCCGCAGGATTCGCGGATGGCCGGTTATTGTCTAATACTGCATGCCGTTTGGAGATCTCTTCCGGGGGCTGCTATATTTCCCCACTGTTCTGCAGGCTCGTTCGGAGACGAGGGCCCGGGTTACGGATAGTAGATACGGCATGCGTACTGCTCCGGAAGCACCAACCCATGGGAAGTGGTGACACGACAGAGTCACCTTCGACCGCCGGCCAAGGACGCGATAGACGATGGAGAAGCCGAGCATGACTCCTGTGAGACGTTCATTCATTCGTCCTTCGGTACCTGAGGTGCCCGAGATTTTGCGGCGGATGTCCCGTAGGGGATCTGCGCCTTGGCAAAGATGGCCCGGAACCTACCAAATTGTCAAAACGTTCCCTGACGACAGGACGGCGATAGGCTCTACCTAGCAGCCCGGGTAAGAGTCTACAGACCAGCTGGGTACGATGTTGCTCTCGCTGTGTCATAGATCTTGGTGCGCTAAGCTACAAAGTTGCTCAAGTTGGGCAAACGGAATAAACGATGTTCGTACCCATGCACAGGAGCCAACTTGCGCGCGCAGCCTCTTAGAACACCAGTCGAAGAAGGTCGAGCTTGAGATAGAACTCCGGGGGCGCGCTTTCCCAGGGGGAGGATTGCAGCCGCACTTGAGATCTGACCGCGCAGAAGAGAGGGTCCGAAGGAAGAGCGGCAAGCTCACTATGTGACGTGCCGTTATCGTGCGGCCTCCCAGCCGTGATATCCTCGAGTTGATGAGCCGAGGGCGCGTGGAGACAGATTGAGTTCAGGCAGACAGACGAAAGCGAACCTTCTCGGCCAACCGCCGTGACCGTCTTCGACACATCGTGCTCAGGTGGCCCAGGCCTGAGGCCTCAGCGCCGAAAGTCCACTTGTCGTCCGATCATGTCACAGCGGGTCGCCCATGAATTTGAAGTGGGCGCATCTTCTGGCTCTTCCTCAAGCGCGTGTATCTTGCATTCCCCGATATTCTTCGACAAGTTGCGGACACGCGTCCCAGACGCCAGCAGACGCCAAACTGCCACAGTGACGCGCCCCCGACACGGCTTTCCTACCTGCTCTACTCAATTCCTGGATTCTTGCCCTCGTCTCTGGAGGCAAGTCGCTCGTTGAGCAGTCTTGTGCCTGAGTGCTTTCCCCTCATATGTAGATAGGTCCCGTTGTTTTTGGCTGGAGCTCGAGAACGCTTGAGTGAGTAATCCCGTCCGCGCTCTATGAGAGAAACGGAGACCTTGCCCCGGTGTAACCAAGGAGATAATAAATATTCTGCGTGAAGCATTACTAGCCACAGTACGTCAAGCCTCATCAGAGGAATTCCGAAGGAGAAACATCAGACATCAGGCAACATGAACACACGCGCCTCCTGAGGGTTCTGTGTCCGAAAGCACCTACGAAAGCGATTCTATACTAAACGGGGAAAGCCGGGGCCTTCCTGGCTTCACTTGACTGGACAGTGGTCAACTCGTCCAACGGTATCGCGGTTTCACTTCCATGGATCAATTCGCCTCCCCGAGTTCCCTTGAAGATGTCCACGACGGAAAGCCGGCCTGTGCTCTTCAGCGGGATCAGCTTCAATAACAGTCAACGAGAGAAGATCGTAATGTACCTGACGGGAGTCGAACGCGGCAGTAGAGGCAGAGGTAACGCGATGCTGATTTGGAGAAAACTCCATGACATGGGTCTCAAAGTCGTCGGTGAATCCACGTCGAGTTCCCCGAGATACCCTCGAGTTGAGCCTGAATGGTGCGCAGACAGATCAGCAACCAGTTCGAAGCTCATGTAGGCAGACTGACATGGCCAGAAAAGAATTAGAGTATACTTCAAGCGAGCGAGTTAGCTTTCTATCCATAAACGATGCATGACAGGCACACCTTTCGCCGCGACGAGTGATATACCGCTGTATATCAAGTCCGTCTTGTTCGTGAGCGACTGTTGATAGTGACAATGAGCTCAAGCTACATCAGTAAAACCTATCGACTTACTAGGACGAACGTTAGTATAGCGAAGCATCTATGAAACGAATTGAGGGCACTGTCGGATGTTCAAGCAAAGGCGCCCTACCCAATGAGAAGTCCTTATATTCTGTCAACGAGTGTCCTCTGTCAGAGAAAGAGAACATACCTGTGTTGATGGTGTAAACGATGAGAGTATCGAGTATGGAGCGGGTACTGCGGAAACACTTGCTGTTAGTCACCGTGGAGCAGGTTTACTGGTCCGTGTCCTCTTACGACTTGAACTCTGTTCTGCTGCTGACGAGCACGTAGAGGAGTGTGCTCGTAAGAAGGACATCTGACCCTAGACCGAATCCGAAGATCGCAGCCACCATCCACTGTTCATTGAATTGAACGACAATCTGAGACGGCATACTTAGGACGGGACTTACCACGAAATGCGAAAACTCATCCACCGACGCGAGTTCGAATCTAGAAGACACGTAAGTAAGCGCATTGATGTGGAGTCTGCCAACTGACTCACGTTATAACGGTAGTCGCTAGCGCCCGAATCAGCACAGAGGTAAGGCGACAACTTCAGTACGAACTTACCGGTCGCGAACGCTTTCATACGCACGACCGAATCAGTGTGCCAACGTCGAATGAAAGGGCTGATCAACTCACCTGCCTCTGTAAGGATACACAGGAACTAGGAGCATTGTCAAATCATGAAGACTTCGTCATCGCGGGATGAACTGGTACACACAGCAAACAGCACGATAACCCGGTACTGGCGACCCACTTCGTAGGTCTTCAGTGAGCATATTCCACCTGGTACATGGTAGGACTTACAAAGATACACGCGGCGTGCATAGAAGCTGCCAAGGTAGATGAGTTCGCGGTCGATGCCAGTGGTGCATTGGCGCAGCGAGTGGCTGTACGACTCACAGTTGGGTGGCTGCTACGGCAAATATCTTGGAGGAGATGCAACCATCGTGAGTCAGACACGATATCACTCAAAAGACAGGTCGTGCTTACCTGTGTCACTGGAATAAGCTGAGAGAGAGCAAGTGGTCAAATCCTAGGCCTCAAGGAGGAAACAGCTCGTTTACCCGGTATGTCCTGAAGAGGCATGACTTAGTGTCGGAAGCTCGCAGGTGACGAATCGAGACATACCAGATATCGGATGCCAGTGCACTTGGCTCTGAACCGCTTGTGATGAGAAAGAAGTAGCTGGACGAAAGGATGAGCCACCAACGACAACTTCAGGAGCGAGGTATATGGGTGAATACCATGTATGAACGGATAGCGCCGTGGCGATCGTCTCCAGTATGCTGAGACAAGTCAGAACGGGAGACGACGTCGCTGGGATAAGTACATACGTGACGACAACGACCTAATCCGTGGCGCAATTATTCGCTAGGCCTGAAAGATATTGGTGTGACTTACCCAAACTTTGATGACACGTCCGTCAGTGGAGAACATACGAAAGTAGTGATATGTTTGGTGAAGTGCCAGCCCGTACAGCCTAAGGATTGTAAGTCGCAATAAGCTATCAGTCAGCTGGACGACTCACAGGATGGATCCGCATAGCCCGAGGAACAATGCCCCAAAGGTCTTGTCTCGGCCTGGGTCCGCAGATCGAGACGCCATGTCGACCATAGCGGAAGCGGTAGTCGAAGTCAAATGTCCAGTGTCCATTCCTACAGTCAGTGAGGACAGTGAAGCCAATCTGTGTAGCAGGGGAGAAAATCAACGCCTGGCGAGAGAACGACCCTGTGTATTAAGTATACCGCCGGTCAGCTCCAACGGCTCTGAGACATCAACCGTGGATGTCTGTGGTTGTACCATAGCTTCTATCTTGATATTGAGCGCGAGGCCCATGGGCGCGACCGCGAGACGTCTCGGGGCTGTCCACTGTGGTGGCTTCGAGAATTCCTTCCGTGACTCCGACAGTCCGAGGAGCCGCGTGGCCAGAAATGGCGACTGGTTACCAAATATAACTGATGAATAGATGGGTGTACATAAAGATCTGATAGGTTCTGCTCAGGCCACATACCTTGCATCTCACGTTCTTTAGGCTCAGCTATCAGTGGCAAGTAGTCATCGGTCCGCCCCGGGCCACTGCAGCGACCCAGGCGAACTTGAGAACTTAGAAGAAAACATCAAACGTGTGGACAGAGTATAGAGACCCGCCGTCCTGGAGAGCAGATGAAATGCGATATGCAGGTCGAACAGGAGGAGGCGAGCGGAGAAGCGGAGGGGGAAGACGCTGGGAGACGCCACGCGTTCGGAGTTCGAGCATAATTAAGCGCTCAACAGAACGAACCCCTCCCGACAGATGCCACCTAGGACTCATACTTATGTTGCTCGCATGGCCAGCCAGATACCGTCTCTGTAGCTCGGCGTCCGAATCTCACCCTTCCTCCCCCTCTGGTCAGAGAGGGGCTTTTCAGGTAGCCCAATGCGCTGCAATCTCCGGCGCGGCCGCGCTTTGGCACATGCTTCCAGATGACCCTTTCAAGCCGCGGCCGTACAGCGTAGAGCACGCGCCACCCTCTCACGTTCAAATGGGCCCTGTTACCTTAGGATGGCGTGCCGAGCGTCCAATTGAGACTTCGTTCACAGCGAGACTTCGTTCACAGCCATGCCGCTGGCGAAACGGGGCCGTGGAGTTGGAATCGCACAAGGCTCTGGATTCAGGGTGCATATGTTCCTGTAGATGAACTCTCCAGACCGAGAAGGAAGGAAGAGGTGGGTTCTTGTGAGTATTGCAAGATAATTATCGAGTGCTAGGTTCGCAACGCTGATGCACTTCTCTCCGACTTCACGAATCTTTGGAAGCCCCGATGACACCCCGGGCGCAACGCTGAAACCACATGGGCGACTCCAATCTGTGAACAACAGCTTCGACGAAGAGTTGGGCTCCTGTTAACTTCCCAGGTGCACACACCGGAAGGACAATAGCCCGGAGAAGACTAAGAAGCAGTTGCGAAGGTGGCACCCTGCGCCTTTCCAGCGGCCTCCGATGGAAGATGCATGTCGACGAGGGCTCTTGTGACACACTGCTTTCCTCGTTTATGAGAAATATCTTCACGCATTGCGCCTCGAGCTCTTCGGACACAGAGAAGATGGGTAGAACGTCGGTAGTCACGGATTGCTTACCGGATCGAGTGCTCGCCGTCATTCTGGCTCAGACTGGCCAACCGAAAAACTCGAGTTGTCACCACTGCGGAATTTCTACGAATTGTGCGCGAGATGCACAGACTTCGGTGGGAGACCGCTGTCCACACCACAGGCTGCCCAGCATGTATACTCGGTTTGCGCCTGACGGAAGTCCATAGCACACCGTAAGATCATTTTGTACATGAATGCGAAACTGCGTATCGAAGACCCTGTTTGTATTGAGCAGGCACCGACCTCCCGCGCGTGAACTCTCACAGAAAGCCGGATGCGCGCCACCCTGCAACCCACTGTCTGCTATCCTCAGCTCCTAGCTTCGGGAGACCCACGAGAACTTCCGATGCCTGCACGGCCTCCTGCGTGGACAAGTCTGCCATGGACTTCATCTCACGGAAGAAGTCTAGAAGCCGCAACGCGGGATTCTCGCGCAACACGTCAATTTCGTTGACCCCACTCACAGAGCTGGTCTTCTCGAGCTTGGAGAGCCAGTCCGGGTAGGGTACGAGAGGAACATTGAGGTCCTCCGCGATGGGGGCCACGAGCTTCCTCATCGAGACAGGACGGGGATGGACCAGGTGGAGGACACGGCGAGAAGCATTCAACATATCCACCATGGCCCGGGCGGCGGGATAGCTCGGAACGAAAGGAACCTCCTGCGACGGTAGGTGAGCATTCAGAACCGATGAAAAGAGTCACATGACTTACGGTGTCCACGTCCGGGAGGCAACCGGTGTAGAGAGCGGACTTGACAAGCGCAGGGAACCACTCCTTCTCGTTCCAGTAACCATCCTTACCTCCGCACACCTGTCCAAGGCGAACGACGGTGACAGGAAGACTTTCCTGTTCAGAAATATCCAATAGCATCCGTTCCCCAATCCACTTGGACTCCGAGTAGCCTGTGCCTAGAGCCGAGGACGGCTCGACCGGAACCTCCGGAATTGGGGACGGAAGCTTGCACTCTGGAGACATGGTTAGTACCTGCCAACGTCGTTCGTGCGCGACGCGACGAGCTCACCACGGAGAACACTGATGGAGCTGACAAACTGAACCTTCGGCGGCTCATCATACGGCGAACTGACGGCAAGTTCAATGAGATGACGAAGACCCAGCAAGTCCGCTTCGAAGGAGGACAGGGTCATGTTGAAGTCCACTCGCCACGCTGAAGATTGACAGTCTCAGTATGTCTAGGTAGTAGAGAGTATGTTCTCGTATTCACCATTGTGCACGATATGCGTTATTGATCGTCTGACCTGACGAGGCAGAGGTCATCAGGCTAGGGCTGCAGAGCGAGATATGCGTCAGGACATACCTCTCCGAGCACCTCGGGAGAGACACCCAATCCCGGTACGCTGAGGTCAGCCTCGACCAGCTTCAGCTTCGGAGATGCAAGGAGAGAAATCTGCAGGCCTCTATCGCGAAAACGAGCGGTCTGTCGAACCACTGCTGACGAGTCCTTCCTGTTAAGAGCGTAGACAGTCTCTACCTTGTCGTCCAGAAGAAGCTGCTCCAGAACGTCGGCACCAAACTGTCCTGTTGTGCCAGTGACGAGGACGACCATCTTGCTCGCATCGCGTCGCAACAAGTGAGAAGGTCGGCTCGGAACTTGCGAGATGTGATCATTGGCAACGCGAATGAGATCAACGGACGACGTTCTCGAGCCAGATGTACACCCGTCATTCGAGCCTTGCAAGGCGCCAAAAACGGCGTGTGCGAGTGCATCGATGGTTGGGGCTTGAAAGACGACATTCAATGACAACTCCTGCACGGCTCTGGGCGAGGATTGCCGGAGGGCGCGAAAAATCGTGTTGCGAATCCACGTCGCCTGGAGGCTGGCCAATGCGAAGCCGTCAGAAGTGTATCTCTGGTCGCTCAACAGACATTTACCTGTCGCAACCTTGTTGGAAGATATCCTTGCCATCTGAAAGCTGTCGGCGGAGGACGTTCCCCGCTACCACGCGTACAAACTCGCGAGTAGTTTCCAGGCTCCAGATTGATGGTGCCGGAATGTCGTTCTGGGAGCTCAACTCGACCTCAGCATACAACGCCTCGATCTCATCGGAGTAGAGTGACTGGAGGGCCACGCGACGCGGAAAGCCTTTCATGTTGTAGACGAAGGGCTTATCTGGGGATGCCACGAGTATCATCTACGTGCGTCGCAGGACATGAGCGAGCGACACAACAGGATGACGGGCCGAGAGTCTCACCTCTTTGAATATACGGGAGTGCTGCGGTGCAAACACATTCGCGCGATCTATGCTCGGCCTGCCTGGATGTTTCAGCATAAGAACGATTCAGTTTGACGATCACAAACCAGATCTGGTTCCTGTATGCTTCCAGTGAGTGGCGGTTGCGAGGGTCAATGTATGTCCCCGCTTGAGGATCTACAAGGACGCCATTCTGGGACTTCCCGGTGCCGAATATCATTGAGGAACGAACGTGAGGGTCGTTGTTGATTATGTGCTCTAGAAGAAGTATTAGCAGGCATCGTATACGTCGTCACGATGGTTGCATACCAAGAGGCAATGGGTTCGTCTGGAGTGTAAAAGGTCAATGCCGTTCACACCGGGACATTATGTACGATGCTTGCCTTTTCGCCGTTGGATAGCACGATTTGGTCGTCCTTCCTTCCGTAGACTTTCCATAGTCCCGGCTTACTCGGATGCGGTTCGAGGAGATCGCCTGTTGCATACGCATCCGTAGAGCCAACCTTGGTATTGATGACTGACAGGGGATGTTTCGGGGACGACTGCCAGTCCGGAATGCATCGTGTTAGCTATCGCCGCGAGAAAGGTAACACGCTCACCAAGATTATCACCTCGTACTTGCCGTCTCCCATGTCCTCCTGAACAGTTTGGAGCAAAGGAGTGATAGAGAAGTACGGCCAATCCATTCCTGGATTTGCTAGACAAGTACGTCAGGCGGATGGACTGTGAACGCGTATGAAACATGTGGATACCTGGGAATGCGTTCGCAATGGATCCAACTTCGGTTCTGAAACAGAAACGTTCGTCAATCGTCATAGATCTTGCCAAGATGACAGGTGAATGGACACGTACGCTCCGTAAGTCGAGTATAGAGCAATGCCTTTCGAAGCCAACGAATCTCCTACTTCTTGCTTCAGCGGTGCACCACCGAATACCTGGAACATCACTGCTATGGAGTCATAATCTGCGACAACTGGACGCTTCACTCACTATGCCCTTCATCCGCATCATAGACGCGACTTTCTGGGGATCAGACGCCCATTGCTGCGCGAGTTGAACGTTGAACTCTTGAGATCTCGTGTAGTAGACAAATCGGCGCTCTTACCTCGACGAACATGGGCACAGTCATGAGGTAGTCTACTCCTGTCGCGACTGATCCTTCAAATACGTTCTCGGAAGTCGGCGGTGTGGGAGGAGCGGTGGGTGGCGGGACTGCGAGTATCCACCCAGCAACCGCCTACGCAGATAGTCACGGTCCATTCACAACACGTATGACACCGTGAACGTACCGCATGACCGCACATAGATACACCAAATGCGTGCGACATAGGGATACCATGGCACCCTATCGTCGCCCTGGTGGTGTCTAGCTCACCGTACACTGCGAAAATCCAGCGTTAGTGAGGGCAGAGGAATGGCTGCAAAACACCTACATGGTACTGTTCCCCAACTAAGCAGCGATTTGTGACTCCACGGAATAGCTTTCGGATGGTTAGTGGAGCCTGCGCGAGCTTTTGTCAGACGAGTGATGGCCAAGGCACGAAAAGGAGTCATGCCCACCGGAGGAGTGCAATATAACAGCATCACCGAGCAGATCATAGCTCCTTTTGCCCTCTGCAGACTTGCGAGGCCCAGGGGCGGAGAGCATTTCGTCGAAACCTGGCAGAGGATGCACGGCTGCACCAGCATACCTCTTGGTAGCATCCTCCGCCAAGATTCGCGTTGAGTCGTCGAGCGATACTAGGACATGCCTGCATCGAGTCTTCTCTAGCAAATCTGCGATTGCTGTAGAAGAGTTGCGAATGGATACAGGGAAGGCAGTATGTCCCGCAAGTAGGATGCCGAGGATCGTCAGAAAGTATGTGATTGTGTCTGTCAATGGGATCAATCATATGTTCGCGTCAAGAGTTCGGAAACGGTACGTACCTGTGTTTGCAACAATTGCAACGACCTCCGTACGAGCAGTGGAGCCGATGATAGACAAGACGTGCCGCGCTACTCCGCGAGCTCGCTCCACGGCATCTGAGTAGGTGAGGTTACGAACGGTCTGGCCATCATAGTAGCGAAAGAGGTCGAAGTTCGGGTTTTCCTGGGCATGCCACTCGTAAAGCTCAGGGAGAGTGATTGCATCAGTTCGTATGACCTCTCGGGGCGATTTGAAGCGAGTAGGAGACATGACTCGGATGCGTCCACGTAGTGGTATCGAGCAAGGAGGATGGCGCGTTACTTCACATGAGGGACACCTTAAGGCCTGGGACATCCAGAAAGAAGTTCATTGAGCATCTCGAGCGGCGCGCCCATGGCCTTCTTAAGGGCGTCTGGCAAGCGACATCTGTTTCCCCATGAACTAAAAAGCACTCAACCGCATGTACTAGTACTTACTCACAACACAACCTGAGTAGAGAAGACTTCAGCTCAGTGTGACAGGCCGGTAGTAAGGACGCAGCTGGGATGATGCTGCGAATAACTTCAACTACATAGTTTCCAGTAGTCTCCCGGCTCATGCGCTGGAAGCCAAACAGGGACAAACAGACATTCGCACAGCTGCCGCGCGCCATTCTAAAGTTACTGCTCCTTGCTCGAGATCTGCTCAGGTCAGTCAAGGACAGTGAAAAACCCCGATCTACCACCGGCAGCACCGCTGAATTGAAGTACTTATCCGCCGCGAAGTTGCTGACTCGAATTCCGATTTCGAGGCTGACTCCCGGGCAACTCCCGGGACCGTCTCCGAAGCAGATACGTACAGTAAGTATACATCTGCCGCCAGGAGACATGCCATGGCCTACGCAGCCTCCGGACTACCACTGATGAAACCTCGCTCTTCTCACATCGAGCCCCGCCGCTTTCTACGGTCCTTACGGCGGGGCCGCGGAACCTGCTCGAGCTTGCAGTGGTGCTGGTGCGCAAGAAGCGGATTAATTTCCTGCCGCGACGCCGCAGAAATGCACAGGGAAGACCCAGAAGAGAACATCGGCGGAGCATGGATGGCTTTAGTACGTACTCTCCTCCTCTGCACTCCGCATGTCCACTGTGTGTACCCCAACGCCCGGCTAGGCTGCTACCGCTACCGAGGTCCGATCTCCAGGATTTCGTGTGCTTCGGGAAGACAGGCCTATTCTTCAGCAGCCCAAGGAACCGCGGCTGTGATTGAAGCTTGTTTGTAACGCGCCGAAGGTCGCGGCAATTCTCCACATTCACCGGTCACAAGTTCGTCGGGCTTTACTCTGTCTGACTCGCGACAGACGAGGCGAAGAGCAGCCGATACTCGGAGGAACTGGTCTGTAGCAGGTTAGCAACGCCCATATCATCAGCGCTGATGATCATGCTCAGATGGGACACGGGAGTCCATTCAGCGACGTTCGAAATCGATCATCGTTGTGGGTCCCGGTGCGGTACTATCACTCATGGCACCGGTCCGAATCTTGGTTTCGCAACTTAAGGTATGAGTCCCACGACGCCGTCCCTTCCACTTCTGCGCATGATAACAATCATCTATCCTTATCGATACTGTCAGGTTTCATGCAGTTCATTGGGTTTGTTTCTCTGTTGCCACGAGGGTCATACGGCGATGCTTCTGGGACCACTTCTGCTACCAGGCACTTCGGCCACCGACAGGATATCCTAGGTTCAGGCACTTTCCACGGTCAGCTAGAAGCAAGCCGTTGGTGTGATATCAGAGGAGGCTGTATCTCCGGTTCAGAAATCGTGAGTACTCACTGGTATGAGCGCAAGCTTTTCACCCACCCGCTGGATTCGGTCAGATCTAATCCGTAGATGTTCATACTCCGGGGGTTCAGGACTCGCCTTCGAGGCGTCTGAATGACCTGCACCATACCGCCCTCCTAGCAGGGTCATTTTCTTCACCACTAAACGTGGTTCGCGCCAGCGTAGGCGCGGACGCGCAATTCATCAGACTTACTTACACTGCGTCGCAATCTCTGTTGTGCGTGCGAGAAGCCGTACTTCCACAGAAATACTACAAGATGAGTCTCCCCCTACGATGTGTGCGTGCGTACGATCCGCCTTTCAGTAACGTTCCTGACAAGTCACCAATGGTCTCCTCTCGCGAAATTGCAATTGCGGTTCAAGAGATCATCACTGCTCATGTAGAAACGGCCATACTATTCACTCTATCCGATATTAAAACTATCCTGTTCCCGGTGGTGAGTGATCCGCTACTGCTCTCTATCGCGGACATGGGCAATAGACTCATAAGACCTCAGACTGCGTTCGCTTGCGCCGTCGCTCCCATCCACTCTATCCATCGTCTGCCACTGGGGATGCTGTGGATTTGGATGCATCAGCTCATGTGCAACATCTCAAACCAAGCCTACAGTCGAGATGAGGACATGATCAATAAACCGTGGCGCCCACTTCCCTCCGGACGCGTATCTGAGAGCCAAGCACGGGTGTTGCGCTGGGCGGTCGTCGCAGCCTGTCTCATACTCTCAGGAAGTATTGGCAGAGGCTTGGTCTTCATGACCTTTGTGCTGCTTGTAACGACCTTCTTGTACGACGAGGCTGGTCTCTCCGGCCACCACATCGGCAAGAACCTGTGCGCTATCGGCGGGTATACAACCATAGAGATGGGAGCAACGAAACTCGTTGGTACGTTCAATTAATCGTCCTGACGTCGGTCAGTTTGAGAACCCCGCTTCAATTGCAGGGAAGGCTTCCGAGTTGGATGCGGTAGCACTGGCCGCTGTCTGTCTCAGCGGCGCCATCATCTTCACTACTATCCACGCCCAGGACTTCGCAGATGTAGAAGGCGATGTGATCATGGGCAGGATCACGCTCCCGATATATGCTCCCTACTTCGCACGCATCTTCACACTCATCGTTCTATTCGCATGGTCGTTCGTGCTCTGCATATTCTGGGACATCGGTCCCATGTGCCGCTGTGCGTTCACCGTGCTAGGAACAACTGTAGGGGCGCGCTACTATCTGCTTCGCGACCCACAGGCGGATCGTTTGTCATACGTCATCTACAATGTGAGTGAGCCCGTATAGCTCCTCCTCCTTCATGTTCACAGAAGATTTCTTTGTCAGGTTTGGCTGGCTGTTGCCAACCTCCTACCTTTGAATGCGCGCACGGAGATCTTCTCCTTTTGATCAGAATCATCAGACATGACTCGTTGGACCTAGGTAGTACAACGTACGAGCGATCAAGCTCCGGGCGATTGTATATATGCGGACATGATGCTTGGAACCACTTCGGCCGTCGCGAGGTACCTGCCTTGAGCGATCGGAGTACATTGCGGCGCCGCGAATTGTCACTCGTAATGCAATAACTGTTAGATGGTATTCTCGCCACTAGCTTGCCAAGAGCTTCACACAGAAGAGACCAACCAGTCGGAGAGACGGTAACGTGCGTAGACCACATTGACACAAATTCCCAATCGCTCAAACATGCGCGAAGCCATGGCGAACGATCATCAAGAACACGCGATTGCTTGGCCTTTCAAGGCTATGATATAAGTCACACCAAATCTACTTGAGATGCCCGCCAGGCAACCTGAGTCGCTCGTTCAGGTACACGGGGAGTAATCTTGCAGGCGAACGGTAGAGGATAGCTACAGGTTCCGTGAGCTCCCAGCACGATGTCCGTCGATATGATACTGCAGCCCACCTCACGAGGCCGGTTGTGAACTCGACTTTGAGTATGTCGTCGTCCGGTTTCGACATGTCGAACGCGGATAGAAGCGTGGCTATGAGGATGAACAGAGAGTTCTCAGCCAGATATCTCCCAGGGCATATGCTAGAAACGATTGCTTTTAGTGAAGGCTCTTCTCCAGCTCGTCTCGTCTGTTGCTCAGAATACTCACCGCCAAGCGAAACCAAATGCCCATGTTGCCGGATCAGCCAAACAAACCTCAGGCGTTTCTGCGAGAAAGCGCTCTGGGATGAAAGCGGTAGGACGGTGCACACCACAATTTTCGAAGGCGACTGCCCTGACATTATCTATTCAGTCTTCAGGATTGCGTGGATGCTATGAGATACCTCACCACACATTAGGGACGACTATTGTGCCTCTTGGGATGTGGTATCCGTTGTAGGTATCATCCTGAGCGACAGACCGCGCGATACCTGAAAGCCTTATAGTCAGAGTCGTTCCAAGCAACGAACTGATTTTATGTTAACCGAGCGGAAGGGCGGGATGCCAGCGCATAGTCTCCTTGATGATTGCATTGACGTACGGGAGGTGAGGGCGATCAGCGATGGTGGGTAATCGGTCCGGCCCCACTACCGCGTCTATCTCCGCATGAGCGAGCTTCAACTTGTCCGGGTGGAGGGCCATCGCCATGATACAGGTGAGGACGGTAGCGTAGGTCTTCTGTCATCAGCACAATGCGGGTAACGGTATGCGGTGAACATAACGTACTGTTTCTCCCCCGGCTGACAGTGGCAATATGTGAGGGCAGGATACCATTCAGAGATGCTACACCATTCAGAGTTGAAGACTGACCGCCATACAAAGAGCCTGTCGACCACATGATGTGGTGTTCCTTGTTGGGATATTCTTCTTCTGAGGCGAGAAGTTGTCGAGTCAGCGATGGCGGGGCAGACCCGGTTTCCTGAGAGCTTGCGTTGAACAATCGAAGCTCTTGATAAGTGCGCAGTGCGTACTATCGCCCGCTTGACATGCTGTAAAGGTCGAGTTACTAGCTCCTCAATCATTTGCTTTCCTTCATGAGCCGCTCTCTGGAATGGTAGCCACGAAGGCAGGTACTTCACTATCAATGTAGCAACTCGTCAGACTGGAAGAAATACAACGAAATGAAAGCTTACTCCACGGGAAGAAATCACAGAGGAACGCTCCGGGTACCGTTGACTTACTAATCATAGCCATGGTATCTTCGGCTTGCGTGATGTACTACACACACGAGGCCGAACGTCAATCCAAATAGGCATAAACCAGTGAATACCACAACATACATCGTTGTCTGCCGACTCAACGTTAAGCCCGTAGGTCATTGAGAGGATCAAGCGCGAAGCGGTGCTGTATCTAGACGTCAGACCTCATACACTGCTTACTTTATCAAGCCAATCACTCACAGTCTGACATGTTCGAAAAACCGGGCAGGATCGTCGAGCAGCTCTTGCGCGAGCA
>WJSG01007696.1:0-15911 GCA_016618145.1 Sanghuangporus lonicericola | reverse complement strand
GCTGTATCGGGCAGCGCACCCATGTCTCACGCGGACTGCAGCGATGGATCCAACGGACGTCCGTTGGTTCCATCGCTACAGTCTGCACGGACTGATGCGGCCGCTCAGGCTGTATCGGGCAGCGCACCTATGTCTCACGCGGACTGTAGCGATGGATCCAACGCACGTCCGTTGGATCCATTGCTACAGTCTGCACGGACGGATGCGGCCGCTCAGGCTGTATCGGGCAGCGCACTTATGTCTCACGCGGACTGTAGCTATGGATCCAACGCATGTCCGTTGGTTCCATCACTACAGTCTGCACGAACGGATGCGGCCACTGCTTGTCTGCTCATGAGGGTATACCCTTCGAGCCTCCCGGTGCGTCCCAGTCCTCATTTATATCCTTCGCATTATGGCTCACGTGTAGACAGGCCTGGACAATCTGCAGGTGAGAATGCGGCCGGTCAGGCTGGATTGCGCAGCGCACCCATGTCCGACGGATTGTAGCGATGGAACCAATACTTGTTCGTTGGATCCATAGCTACAGTCTTCGAGAGCTTGACACAATTAGTCGACGGACACATAGATCACGCCACGACGCAACTGTAGGGGTGGATCCAACGGTCGTCGTCCGTTGGATCCATGTCTACAGTCTGTGAGAGCTGCGGCTTGATTGGTCAAGGACGAAACGCACGCCGTGCATCAGACTGGCAGCAGTGGCAGCCGAAACCGGTCGTACCAGGTCGTACCTTGCAGGTAAGTACTGCGCTTTAAAGCCGTCATGCTTTCCTCAGTGATGGCTCATGCGCAGGGCATTGACGGTGTCGCAGACGCAGGTACTTACCCGGATCAGGATGTGTGCCAGTGGATAGCTATTGGCGGGCGCCGGATCCGATGCACGCAAGGCTACAGGCGCGTGAATACATGCATTACGGCCTGGAGCGCAGATTATTGGCTCGCATAACATACGGCATGGCAGCACCCGAATTGTGGAGTGGCCGAACGCGGACGGTGCAGAGGGCGGAGTTACTATGAGCTCGGAGCAATATTATATTCTGCCATCCTATCTATTGTGAGGGGACGCGCTGCGGCGGAGTTTGATACCTGCGAGGGGCAGGCAGCACTGGCAGGGCCCACGGCTAGGACGCTTGGGGAGGGGAGCGCGCTAACGTATTGGGTACCACGGCCTGTCCCTACGGCGGGCGCTCCCTGCACTGGGCCCTGGGCCGAACTGTGACTGCAGTCCGGGGATCCATCCAAGTCGGACTGTTACTACAGTCTTGGATGGATCCACCCGCCAGCATGTGGTGCGACACGCAGAACATCCCCCAAGACTGGCTCACTGCACTAGTAGCGGCGGTTCGGAAGCCGCGTAAAGACGCTTCCGATCCAAAGAACTATCGTGCCATTGGTCTCGAGAGCTGTGTTCTCAAGACACTCACACTCCTCATTGATCGTCGTCTTCGAGCATGGGCGGACGCCGCAGCGCAACTCCCAGAGGAACAGACCGGCTTCCGCCGTGGTCACCGCACCATCAACAACCCCGTCGTCCTGCGTATCGCCATCGAGAAGGCTCGCAGCCTCGGACGGCCGCTGTACTTGATGCTCCTGGACATCGAGAACGCGTTCCCCTCCGTTGACCGTGCCGCTCTTTGGCTCAAGCTTGCGGGGGCAGGTGCCAGCGGCCCGCTCCTGGACCTCATGCGCCAGCTCTATGCCCAGCTGAAGTATGTCCTCCAATTCAACGGTGAACAGACCACTCCATTCCAAGCCCTCGCCGGCATCCTGGCAGGGGACCCCATGTCTCCCGTCCTGTGGTTACTCTTCATAGCAGACCTCTCCCTCGCGACACACGAGGACGACGTCATCCTGGACGGGCGGGTTACCAACCTCCTCCTCATTGCCGATGACGTTGCCACAATGTCAATGTCCGCTCCCGGCTTGAACTGCAAGGGCGTCGAGATCTCCGCGTTCTGCTTCGTGAACCTGCTCTTCCTTTGCGTTCCGAAGACTATCGCCATGATCTTCAACGCCCTGCCACGGGACCGGCCGGATATCGCCATTGATGGCGAGGAGGTCAACCTGACAGACACCGCTGCCTATGCCGGTGTGACCTTCACCTCCACACACCGCGATATCTTCGTGCGACACTACGAAGCGAAGGTGCTCGCAGCTCGGAACATCGCGAACACATCTCTCTCTCTCGAGTCACGCGTGGGCACCCTCCCTCCCGCCTCCGTGCTCTCCATGTACAAGTCCCTGATCGAGCCCCACCTGGTCTATGGCTGCGAGGCCGCCCTCGACGTCCGGCCGCTCTCTCTGAAGCCCCTCGCCGACGTACAAACAACCTATTTACGCCGCGCCATCGGCCTGGGCCCGCGCTCCCAGCTCACTCCCCTGTACACGGAGACCGGCATTTGGCCCCTACGATATCGTCGTTCGGCCCTTGTCCTTCGCTGGCTCCTTTATGTTCTTCGCGATCGCCCGACGCTCCCCTTGGCAGCCATTCGGGAAGCCTGGCAGCTAGCTCAAGACGGCCACTCATCCTGGTGGGGAGACCTTTGTCTCTCCCTCTTGGACCTGCCCGTTCCTGTCCTACTCCCTCTCGAGGACCTCCCGACCGTCGAAGCCACTCGTGCGGCCCTGAAGCAGCTCGAGCTCTCCCTCGCCCACCACCTCTTCGACGCGGTCATGGCCTCAGAGCGCCTGCCGGTCCTTCAAGCGCGTTTCCGCCGTCTGCCGACCCCCATTGCCCTGTCGCACGTCTGCTGCCAGCGCACATACCTCACCGTGACCCACCCCAAGCACCGGGAGGCTCTTGTGCGCCTCATCGCCTCTGATCACCCCCTTGGTGTGGAAGAAGGTCGCCGCCAATCCTGGGAAGTACCTCGCCATCGACGCGTCTGCCGCTTCTGTCGCCACCGCAACGCTCTGGAGGACGAAGCGCATGCCCTCCTCACATGCGACGACCCGCGCATGGTCGCTCTCCGTGAGCAGGAGCTCCTGTCCGCACTCGAGAACCTTCCGGAACCCCTGCCCGGTGCTCGGGAGATGTACGAGCGCATGCCGTCAGGGGAGTTCTTGGATTTCCTCCTCCGCACGGACCGCCTGCTGGCGACGGTAGCTCGCTTCGTTTACTTACTATTCGAGTTAGTGGAGACGGTACCCCCGTTCTTGGTTGGCTCTGACGAGGAGTGGCTCTCCCTACCGCCGTGATGTATTCACCTCTATATATGTTTACTATGTTCCTTTCCTTGTTTCATGCGGTTACCCGCAGGCCTCCTGTGTCGGACACCTTGTCGCTGTTTCGCATGGTCTGCTGCGGACCGTCCGCTTTTTGTGGGAGTGGACTTCCCCAGTATACCTCGGGATCGCTCATACGCTTCCTGGGCAGGCTATACTGTCATATTGATACATCAACAGACTCTGGTAAGAGCAGATGGCTGATCCATCAGGTGCTCTCGTTACAAGTCGCTGCTCTTAATGCATCGAGAGAAGTGCTCTTGATACATTGAGAGGAGCTCCCCCATATGGGACGCGCCGCGCCCGCCCCCTGCTATATCTGGCATGCAGACGCCCTCCCCGCTGGGGAGCTGGCCTCTTGCCCTTTCTGGTACACCTTCGTCCCGCCCCGCCCCGCTGCATTCGGGCTGCAAAAGTCTCAGAGCGGTTGGGCGGCAGCCTCGCCCTGCGGGGATTGAAATCGAAGGGCAGGTACAGGCAGCTTGGCCAAATTCTTACCCATACGCTAGGGTCAGCCCATCGGGGAGTCGATACACGTGGCTATATTTCTACTACCTGCTCCCGGGTTTTTGCGCGCCGACATATGCAGTTCAATGGTCGCTGTGTATAGAAGGAGGAAGACATATCTGTTGTATGTTGTGAGCACAGGTGCGGAAGATTTCCCGGAATGGACATGATTGAGGAGGGAATAACATACGGCAACATATGTACTCGTATACGGATCTCGGCCTAAGAAGCACCACCTGCGAGCGACCACACGGATTTCAGCAATGTCTCTGACAGTCGGTCGCGCAGACGGAGCTTACTGCGATTGACATCGGGTAATAAGCAGCAGTAAGCCCTGGTAAGTACCGCTTATAATCGAAGTAAGTAGAACGAAACTTACATGATTGGTTCAAGCCTTTAAGCAGCAGTAAGGGCAGCCACAGGTGCGTTACCGCAGCATGTTCAACACGAACAGTGAAACTGACCAAACCATTATTAAAATGATCTTAGTATTGCGATAACGAAGTACAAGATGGGCGAGCACAAGAGGTTGCAAGAACAAGCAGCGACGGGCCAAGAAACGAGAACAAGCAGGGATACATCAAAACCTCGCACACTATGGTATGCGACATGACAAGGACACTGCCAAGATATGTTATATACACACAGACTCAAGCAATTTCAGGCGACATTAGGAGACAAGACCTACCGGCGACGCTTCGGGTTTGAAGTGTTCCCAGCTGGCCCGGTAGCAGCGCGCTTTTTACCTGCTTTGCCCGCAGTGACTGCTTTGCCCGCGGGAGCAGTTTTACGAGCTTTGCCCGCGGTGGCAGCTTTACTAGTGGCAGCATCACCGCCAGCCGCAGAAGCACGAGGGTCCTCGTTCTCACCCGAACGATAACGACCCGGGAGACGATGCTCTCGCCTCGGGCGTCGAGAGCCATCCTCCAGCTCGAGGGCCGGGGCGGGTGCGGCGGGTGCAGCGGGTGCGACGGGTGCAGCGAGTGCGACGGGTGCGACGGGTGCAGCGGGTGCGACGGGTGCGACGGGTGCAGCGGGTGTAACGGGCGGGACGGGCACAACGGGCGCGAGCGGCGCGAAAGGTGGGACATGCGCGAGCGGCGCGAAAGGTGGGACGGGCGCGAAAGGCGCGAGCGGCCCGTTGAGCGCGAGCGATGGGTTGCCTATCCAGGCCATGGCGCCTCCCATCGAGAACATATCCTGGCTGGACATATCCTGGCTGGAGTAGCCCAGCGACGGGTCGTACAGGGCGTCACCCATCATCAGCGATTGCGTGGCATTGCTCCACGTGGGCGGAAACTGGACAGTCTCGCCATTGAAGTTCAGGCCGACTGCCTGGGGCATGTTGAACTCGTCTGGAACATGTACGTTCGGGTGTCCGGTGATGGACACGGTGGCAGCAGCCGCGGCGGCATTGGACATCATCTGGAGCGAAGCTGTCCCGCCGGCGGGAGCCATGAGATCGGCAAAGCTCTCACCGGTGTCCGTAGTCGGTGGCACGGGGAGGGCCTGAACGGGGGCGGCGGGTGGCGTCAGTGGAGAGATGGACGTCGGGGTCGTCCGATCTGAGCATTCAGGCGATGACCGAGCCCCCGAGCCCGAGGGCTGAGCCTCCAGACCGCCATCCTCGTCATGGTCCGAGCCCGAGGCGTCGTCGTCGGACAATTGCGCCACAAGCGAGCGGCTGGCACGGACGTCGGGAGCTGATTCGCACTTCCGTGAGACCACGCCCACACGTGTGAGAGAAAAAGTGTGCACTTACGGAACACTCCTTTGGCAAATCGTACCATCGGCTTGAGGAACTTGTCTCTGTAGTCCGCAGTCGCTTCGGGAAGACTGTGGCCCAGCATGTTCTCGCCGAAGTGGACACTATGCATGCCATCAATAACGAGAACATGCGCCAGGAGCGGTGACACTTACGAGAAACTGCGAATTGCACCTCCTTGGCGGGGGCAGGGTCCAGCACCAATGACGGTGATGCAGTAGCCGGTTTGGGCGGCAACGGGCGCAAGAAGCTTCTCGATGGCACCGTCGGCCCCATCAATGGCGCTGAGAAGTCCTTGTCAGCCCGATGCGCGACACCAGGAAAGGCAGGGCATGAACTCGACTTACTTCTGGTACTCCTGCGGAGTCCGCGTAGCCAATGCGGTCGCCGACGGGGTTGTGGGGTGGAGGCGGGCATCCTTCTCACGCTCGAGCTCGACGTTGATTTGGGCAATGTCCTCGTCGGAGGCCGCATCGAAGTACTGGTCAATTCGAGTGCGGCTGATCGTCATGCGCTCCTGGCGGGTCAGCTTGCGGCCAAGTCTCGCGCGTTCGGCCTTGAACGCTGCGCCCACAGTGGCCTTCATCTCGTCGTTGTAAAACATGCGAATCCATACCTCCCGAGCCTGCGAGCCACGCTTACGACCTCCCTTGGCGAGCTCCGCGGCAATCTCAGCGGGGAGTGTAAACGTGTCGCGGGAGCGGTTCTTGTGATTATTGAACCAGTTGTAGACCTTCTGCATTGATGTATCAAACACGGTCAGCCCTTGTTCTCAATACATCGTGAGTGTCATGGGACGCACCTTGCGGCGTTCCTCGATCGCCTCACCGAGCTCCTTCGTCTGCTCGATGGTAAGAGGGCCTTCCCAAAGCCCGAAGAGTTCCACACGCTCCGGCCACTTGACGAACCAATCGTGGTAGAGGGCTTGCACCCAGTTGCCGAAGCGGTTGCGAGTTCGGGAGTCTTCGGCGCCGGCACGGCGCTCGCTGAGCCATGTCTTCTGGTCAGATCGTGTCCATCCCTTGGGGGCCATCTGGCACGTAGAAAATGAGTTGGAGGCAGGACGAGAGGGTGGCAGCCGCACCTCTACGTGTTGCAGGAGAGAGACCGCTGGCGATGATGGTAGCATGAGCGCCGAGCAATGAGACTGTTTAAGTGAAAATGGTTTTGGGAACTCACTTGTCTATGCTTGTCAGACTCGTTCGGCAGCCCAAGTTCCTGCATTCGTTGCTGTCGCGCACACCGGGGATGTTCGGGACGTCCGAGCGCGACTGGTGAGGATCCGCAAGTATCGCGGATGAGCTATAAATTCCCCGCGGCTCCTCTGCCGTTGCTCATTCCTCTCCCGCATCTCCCATCTCCCCTCCCCACGATGACCAGCGACCGTACTCAGGAGCTCGGGGGCGTGGAGCCTGACGCCTCCACGGTCGCGAGCTTCACCTTTGGGGAGTATTTCCGGATGCTGATCACGATGATGTCGCGCTATGCAGGTCAGTGACTTGCTTGTTATGACACACACGGATGCTTACTGGTAGAGTGCAGAGGATCACCCCGAGGTCTCGGTGACCGACTTGTGTATGTACTGCATGAGCGACGCTCTCGTGCTTGGTGGTGAGTGAACGTCGCGCTGTGCAAGTTCAGTTTGGCTTAGCTAATCCGGCATCTCACCTGGCAGACGCCCCGCACACGTGTCCCCACACCGATCGCCTGTTGTGGGACCAAGTCACTCCCCGGACGCCGTTCTTCACCCAGCACCTTCCTGCCGTCCTTCCTGTCCCGACTGAAGCCGCCACCTCGTTCCTCGCTGAGCATCTCCCCGCTGTGGCGAGGGCGGAGGGAGAGGCTGGTCCCTCTACTTCGGCCCCCTTCTTGTCCCGCGTCTTGCGCGACTTCCAAGCCTCCGCGTCGGTCGGACGTCCGGTCACTCCCACCGGCAGCTCGTGCAACCGCGGTGTGCAAGCCCCCGACGGTCTCATCTGCCCCGTTCATGGCCCTGTGCTCACCAACTGCCCCACCCATGGGTTGACCACCACCGTCCTGCGCTCGAGCCCTCTTGGCGGCACGAACGCTGGCCCGTCCACTTCCTCCGTCGCGGACACCGAGTCCATCGCCACTTCCTCCCTCCCGACCTCACCGTCTGTGACCCCGTCGCCCGCCGACTCGCTCTATTCAACCCCCGAGCATGTGAGCCTCGCTCTCCCCAACGTCGACGCAGCCCCCACGCCCGTGGCTGCTCTGCCCGCGGTGGTCCTTGCTCCGGTCGCCGTGACTCCTGCCCCTGTTGTTGTCGCTGCTGCACCCGCCCCCGTTGTTGCTGCCGCACTTCCTCCTGCCCCTGTCGTCGCCGCCGCCGCCCCCGCCCCTGTCGTTGCCGCCGCCCCCGCCGCCGCCGTCGTCGCCGCCGCCCCCGCTGCTCAAGTTGTCGTCGTCGCTGCAGGCGTCGGTGCTGCTGGCGCTCCGGCTGCTGGTGCTCCTGCTGGTGCCGCCCCCGCGGCTGCTGCTCCCAATGCTGCTCCTGCGCCCATCACCGCCTTCATCGCGGACCCCGACGACATGGTCACCAACTGGTACGTCGTGACCCGTGGGCGTCGGGTCGGTGTATTCGACAACTCGTGAGTATTGCGTTTGGCCTGGTGCGCTAGCCACCGTCACTAATGTGCTGAATAGGGCTCAAATGGTTCACTCGGTTTCCCGCATCAGCGGCGGCGCCGGCCGTGGCGGCTACCACTCCCGCGAGGCCGCCATAGTAGCGTTCCGGGCTGCCCTCGCGATGGGGATCGTGCGCGAGATCGCGCCCGAGGAGTAGAAGCACGACGGAAGTGGTAGTGTATATTTTCTTGGTGCCTCGACTCTTCGCTCGAATTGCTGTTGTGCCCGCTATCTCGTGCCCGCTATCTCGTGCCCCACATCTCGTTTCTGCTATCTTGTCCCCGCTATCTGTCATAACATTGATAAACCCGCTCATATCGCTCGATCCCCACCCCCGTCTGGTTCTTGGCGCATACTTAGCATAGCATCTTACTAACTCATCTCCTCGCGCTGCTTCCCTGGCCATGCATACTTAAACTCCCATAACGCCTTGCCTGCTCTCGGACTCCATACGCGTGTGCGTCATATATATAGATCAGCCGTAGATCAGCATTTAGTTACGCGCGTACGCGCCAATGCCATAGAGATCTTTTGGTATAACTGCCGTGTGTCCTGGTGGCTCGACATCTAACTCCCCCGCTATGGCGAGACGCACGAAGTACTTCACGCTCGAGGCCAAGAAGGCCGCGAAGTGCATTCAGGCACAGAACTACCGTCGGTCTGAGAAGTACGTCTACTTCTAACTACTCTTACTTGACGTCATGATCGACATGGCTTTCGCGCCACAGAGGCAAAGCCGCGAAAGCCCGAGCAAACAAGCGGTACCACAAGCGCAACAAGGCGGAGACCACCGTGAACGACGAGGCCGCGTCTCAGCTGGGTGTGCACATCCCGGAGGAAGTGCTCCAGCGTGGGCAGAAGGTTCTGCGCGCGTCGTTCGCGCTCGATGATGATGAATATGGTGCCACCCTTGGGCTGTGGACGTCACCTTACCGCTTCTTCCCGCCTCTCCAGTATCAGCTGGACACCTTACCGAGACCGCCGTGGAGCTCCAAGCAAGGTCTATGGGAGTCTCGAGCCGCGGTATTGGGCAGATTTCAATATGCTCAGGTGATTACTGCGGCATCAGCTCGGTACGAGCGTTGGACGGTAGACCCGGTGGAAACTGTCCAGCGCCGAGTGACCGGAGAGCTAGCACGCCGAGTTGCGGGGTGGGAGGAGCTCAAGGAGTCGGATTGGGACATGGATGACTATGTGGATGATGGGGATTGCACGGACATACGAGAGTTGACATTGGACTGGGGCGCGAAGGTCGTGTGTATGCTTGTGGAGGAGTGGGGTTTGCGCGCACGTGGATTGCAGGAGTACCGGGACGCTTGGGAGAGCAGGAAGTTACCATGGCACACGATGATCGAGCAGACTAAAGCCTTGTACGCCGAAGAGTCGTAGTGGAGTAGGTCAGATGTACCCCTGCATGCATTGGACTATTATCGGGCTTCCGAGATATACCAAGACCGCGCAGAGGTGCGCTATGCGTCGCATGTGAATGATAGTATATGATCGGTGATATTATCCAAAGCACAGCAGATTGGGGGACAACATCATGCGGGATGCATGCACATTCTTCGAGGATATGCGCTCTCCGCACCACTTTAAGGCTGGAATGAACGGCACTCATTGTGTGGACATGCAGACATGATCATCGGCGGAGATATTAGTTTCATTCGATCCCTGTACATACCCTGTCATATATAGACTGCTTGATATGTTGTTGCGGCCTCTCAATAACTCAATGTCTCGAGTTTTCTATGTCTTTGTGGCATAAGGGGGACCCATAGGGAGCTCCTGATTGGCTGCCAAGGAGGATCGATCATCGGGGCGCCGAAACCATGTTCGCGCGCCTGCTCGTGGTTCCTGGGTCCTGCCACATTGGCCTTTGACCATGTCCATCTCCCTGCCCATTGCGTTTGCTTCCCATTGCCCGCCGCCGCCGACAACGACACGATCAACGCCGCTATCGCACTCTTCTGTAGCTGTGAGTCCCACTCCGGCATCGCTGTGCCATGTCCCTGCTGATATTCCCGTTTCCTTCCCCGCCAGCACTACGTGTCCGTTGAACTCACAAGGCTGCATGTTGCATATTCTCAACATCCCAGTGCCTCGCCGTGGGGCGACCGCAGGGTGAGTCTGTGTGGTCGCATCTCGATCAGGACTGAACAGAGCTAACGAGTCGCCTCAGCGGGGAGTAATGTGCAGGGCGCTGCTGGACGGCTTCTTTCTGAGTTGACTTCTTGGAGCCTGCAAAACAAGGTAAGGATTCGCATTTCGCTTGCGCTGGACGTCGTTGTTAACATTCACCACCCTGACAACCGCTGATGTACCTCTTGCAGAGCTGGTACCGCCATTCTGAGCGCCGTGCCGCCTGCCCCGCGGGCTTGTCCGCCTCCGACGCGTCGCGGTCACCCAGGTAAGAATAGACGGCGACATCCAAGGTATGAGCCATGACATCCTTCCGACGTTGATTCCCCATAACTCACTCGGATTCGCAGGGTCCTGCGGCCTTCACTTATGTTTCATACTCAGTTGGGTTAGATGCGAAGTGTCGCAGAGTCCGGCGGAGTGGAGATGAGGTTCCGATAGTGAGTATTCGATTCTTACTCGCCGCGCCCGCATTGCTGAAGTCAGACTGTTCTCAGGCACGAGTGGTTCGTGGGCGGGCGAGCGACGTATGACGTGCCGCATGGACTGTGTGGCCACGCTCTCATCTCCCCGTCACCTGCGCCTCGCCGCCGCCCTCTTCAAGTGCTCGAGCCATGGCTCCTGGATGGCTCGCCGCCGTCCGACGGTTCGTCATGAAGCGCAAGAAGGGCCGTGCCCATGTCGAGGACTATGAAGACGACCCCTGCGACAGCGACGACGACGGCCCTTCATGCCGCGGGCGTGGACGCGGAGCTCGCTCACGCACGGAGAAGCACGTCCATGTCGACCGTGTGTCCCGGTCCCAGCGCACCACCGTCCAGACGCAGTACTACGAGCTTCCGTGTTCTCCAACCAAACGCCCTCGCGCGTCCTCCCTCCCGTGCTCCCTGTCCTCGGCGAGTGTGGCCTCTCTCTTTGGTCCCTCCTCCGCGCCCATGGACACCGACTTCTTGTATGCCGAGCTCGATCGATTGGGTGAGGCTGCCGAACCACGGAAGCGCACAGGCGGGGTGAGTCACGTCCCACAGCTGTATCTTCATCGCCATCGCTGACGTTCTGGGCTGCAGGACCGGCCGCTGCTTCAGTGGATCCCCGAGGCGGATAGTTACCTCGATGAGCTCTTGCGCCTTGAAGGTCGCGGCTGGTACACCGAAGCCGGCTGCTCCTGCGGGCGCAAGGACGCCGCTGCGGTGTACCGCTGTGAAGATTGCTGCGATCTTCGTCTCTACTGCAAGACTTGTATCGTCGCGTCCCATGCTCCCCATCCCTTGCACCGCCTCCGCGTGAGTACATTCTCTTTTGGCCCCGCAGACGTTCGACTAATGCTTGACGCAGGTCTGGAAGGACGGCTACTTCGCTCGCGTGAACCTCAAGTCGCTCGGCCTGCGCGTCCAGCTCGGCCATCAACCGGGCGAGTTGTGCATCAACCCCCAGAAGGCATGGGGCGACGACTTCGTCCTCCTGGACATCTTTGGTGTCCATGAGCTTGGCCTCGACTATTGCGGTTGTGAGAGAGCCCTCCCCCATCACATCCAACTGCTCCGCGCACGCTGGTTCCCAGCCACATCCACACTCCCGAAGACAGCCGCCACGTTCCGTCTCCTCGAGTCCTATCACCTTCTTGCCACGCAGGCCAAGGTCTCCGCCTTCGAGTATCTCGCATCTCTCGCCCGTCGCACCGAGAGCACCGGGGTGCACACTCCCAAGGTACGTTGTCCTCTTCTCCTATGACATACTCGGATTGACGTGTTCATGCAGGACCGCTACCCCGCGTTCTTGACCATGACCCGCGAGTGGCGCCATTTGAAGATGATGAAGCGCTCCGGTCGTGGGCACGATCCTGGGGGAATCTCGGCTACCCAGGAGGGTACATGCGCAGTGGAGTGCCCGGCGTGCCCCCTGCCCGGCAAGAACTTACCTCCAGACTGGGAGGAGGCCTCGGAGTCAAAAAGGTGAGCACGCTACCTATCCTACCAAACTTGCTGGCTCATGACAAACCATCAGCTGGCTGTATCGACTCTTCCTCGCTATGGACGCTAACTTCCGCTTGAAGCGGAAGAAGGTTTCTTCTGACGAGGTCGACCCGAGCTTGAATGATGGATGTGCGTACATGGTGCAGAACGGACCCTACCAGGCTCACCTCAACACGTTCGACTCCCTCGACACGTCCAACGACAATCACTGCAACAACCACGACGCTATCAAGCTCGCCACCCTCAAGGGTGCTGCAGGTCTTGCCTCCACCGGTGTTTTCAGCGTCGACTGCGCCCGTCACGATATGAAGCGACCATGCTCCTCAGGTGACCTCCGCAAAGGGGAACGGTGAGTAGCGTCACAGGCCGTGGTGCTCGGACTATGCTGATCAACACTACACGCATCTCAGGCAGGTCAACTCGGACTATGTCTTCAAGTCTACCCTCAAACAGAACGCTCCCAGGAAGATTCTGGTTTCGTACGACATTGCGTGCCATTATCACAAGAAGCTCGATAAGCGGTACGACGACTACGGCTGGGAGCCACCGGAGCACGAGTTTCAGTGGGTCATCCCGAAGTTCCACATCAACGCGCATCGTGAACAATGCCACGCGGACTTCAACTTGCGCTACACCCCCGGCTGCGGTTGTTCAGACTGCGAGGGAGTCGAACGTCGCTGGGCTCAATCTAATGGTGCCGCTGGCATCACGAAGGAGATGGGACCCGGCTCCCGCAGGGACTACATCGACGATATCTGGGGTGGACAAAACTGGGCGAAGGTTATGAACCTGCGTGAGTGCGCACGCATGTTCTTCATTCCTCCGTGCTCACGACGTTGATTAGCAACCTCGCTGCTCAACAAGATCAAGAAGGCGGTACCAGAGCGCAATGCTCAGGTTGCCGCCTTCAAGCAGTATGACGACGCGCTCCCGACAGACCAAAAGGCCGCGTGGAAGGCCGCTGTCGAGGCCTGGGAGGCCGACAGGACTCAAGTCAACCCATTCTTCATCAAGCGTCCAAGTGAGTCTTCTCCGTCCATGCCGCGCATCGTCGCTGAGTGTACCTGTTCCAGAAATCACCCAGGCCGCCATCAAGCGCCAGCTTGCCGAGGACGACGCGGCCGCGCTGAAGGCTGGCACTGCGACCGCCTTGCACGAGCGGTGCTCGGCGAGCGGGATGGTCATTGCCGGTGTAGAGCTGGAGGAGGCACAGTACGTCACCGATGTTGCTCGCCTTCGCGACCTCCCTGACACGTCCCCCAGGCGCCGTTTGAAGGCTGATGTCGCCGCTCTCGGCGCTCATGCAACGGACATTCAACTGGCAAAGATGCAAGAGCGTCAGAACGCCCTCCGCCGTCGCTTTGACGGTTGGGCTATCATCCAGCAGCTCTACATGCCCACCATCCCTTCCCAGCGTACTGCGCTGTTCAGCGCCAATGAGGACGCCTCCCTTGTGTATAACCTCCCCTTACTTCTCCCATCCTCCATCGCCCCTCTCACGTCTTGCCACCCGCTTCTCCTGGAGTATGAGTGGCGCCTCCGGTTCGCGCAAGCCTTCGATTCCCTGGCCGACCTGCGCGGGCACTTGGAAGTGCGCACTCACCTCTACAAGTTCAAGAATCGGTTCGCACGGGGTCAGCGCGCGAACACTCGTTCGCAGAACCTCATCAAAGCCGTTGATGCGAAGGTCACCGGAGATGCCGAACGTTACCGTGCAGCTCACGGTGCCCTCCAGCGCATGGCCCCTCGTCTGGCCAAGCATCATTGGGACGACTACCTGAAGCCTCTCCTCGCATCCGACATCAGGCACGTCACCGAGGGCGAAGATGGCCAATCAGAAGGCCGTCGTAGCATGTCCTGGATCTGGAAGGCTAGCGCCTCCGCCAACGGTGCCGAGGCTGGCGACGTGTCGAACAGTCTAGCAGAGTGTGCGTCACATTGATCATTCAGTGCGGGCTCGCGAGACTAACACCGTGTTTGCAGCGCTCCGCGTTGAATGGTGCAAGGCCCGCGCACGCGCCGCGCGGTGGTCAGAGGAGGTTGAGCTGTTGCAGGAGGAGATGCGCCGTACAATTGCGTACCACGACTGGGCGGCAACGTGGTGGTTCAGCCAGGCCGACAAGAAGTTCGCCGATCATCCCGACTATCGCGAGGGCGCCCGTGCGTACGCTCTCCGCCAGTCGTCGATGCGCCGCTTGATGCGCGGCTTCTGCGCTCACTCGTGGCGCTATGTCCGGACTTGGGTGTGCCTCGGGACCGACGACGACTCACCCATGCCGACTCTCGAGTCGATGGACGAGTTGGGCTCGGAGGAGAACTTCTTCGCCGACAATGCTAGCTCCATCAATTCTATTCCGTCCTTAGAGTCTGTCGCAACGTCCACCGCGCCCTCCGTGGCTGCCCCCGTGGTGCAAGAGGAGGTTCCCATCGCCTGCGTTCCTCATCCTTCAATGCCGTCTCTGGAGGTGCCCTCTCAAGCGCAGGAGGAGACCTTCATGGACGGCGGAAACTCGGTCAGCGGGGGCGTGATGCCGTCGCTGGAGTCACTTGCGCCTTCTCCGGCACCCTCGGTTGCGTCCGCTGGAGTATCGTCCGTCTCTAGCCACACCAATAGTTGACTATCATTGTACTCCTTCTTTGTCTTGCATGTTATGAATGGCTCCCATGTACCATGTCTTTCGCGAATAGATTAATAGCTTTCTTGGTGACAACGTCCTCAGCTGCTTGAAAGGCCGCCTTGTGTGTGCTAGAACTGCGTGGTTGGACTTGTACCCCGCGACGAGCCAGCCACGTGATCATAGACGCTCCCCATCCGGCGCTCTGGACTTGCGACTTTTCGCGTCTGGTCCTCCTGCTCGCTGCCGAAATATTACCTCCTCCTCCTCCTGCCTCCTGCCTCCTGGTTCATCTCTCTACGCATACCTCTACCTGGGCTGGCCTCACGCAAACATCTATACTGGGCTCTGTGGCATCGTGAGTCCAGCGACGTCAGCCACGCCGGCCCACCGCCCGTGCCCAATCCACCACACATTCGGCCGTATCATAGTCAACCCCGCACCACAGCCTCACTCCTTCGAAGCCATACTCCACGTGTTTCAGACCGAGGCGGTTGCAAGATCTTGAAGGTGGTTGACTGTGGGATTGTGCTCGCGAGGGTGAGCAAGGGTATCCATCGGCTTTGGAGGTATGTCCCCGTCTCGTGTGCGCACTGCTCTCCCAGCCTGAGCTGTCCATGGGCTGCATGTGGCTAACTTTCCGCCTCTCAAAGGCTCATCCAGCTATTGCGGTGCCTGCGCCGGCCCGCTCGCGTACCCCAGCAGCCATTTCCGCCAATCCCGCATCGCGCGTCGCCGCGGCGCGCGACGCCTGCCCACCCACGCTCCCTCCTGACCGTGCATCGTCACACAGCCCTGTTCTGGTAGTATGGGATTCTGATATTGGTCGTACAGCGCAGCAGGGCTGGAAAGCAGCGCGCGGGGCCAGCCGCTGCCCATGCCACCGACCTCCTACTGCGATGCGGCCTGCTTCCCGTTCCCTGTACGACTCGCGAAGCTCACCACCCACGCATAAGCATATTTCTTACCCGCCGCGATGTGCGAGGAGCGGCCGCGCGGCCGCGTGATTCCAATCGCACCCCAGCGCACGCACTGCAC
>WJSG01007695.1:0-15791 GCA_016618145.1 Sanghuangporus lonicericola | reverse complement strand
CGGCTATGCCACAGCAGTGGCTCTTCGCTCTGGAGGGCTTCCTGGAGGGAAATGCTCAGAAGATCCGAGCAGCGGTCCTCCGCGTTCTCCAGGAGGAAAGCATGGAACGTTGGCTAATTGAAATGCTGAGCACGCAGGTCACCCAAATGTTTTTATTATCATGATGCATCTGTTGATGCAAGGTCTAATTATCACGTCCGCGGTGATTATTACTAGTCACCCCTGCGGTACTGACCGTACGGTGAAGGTAGCCAGCACGATAATCACGTTGTGAGGGCGTGAATAGCAGAGTCAGATTGTGATCATCACGGTGATTTGTGTGGTAATAATAAAAGGGGGCATTGTATTGCACTACTAGTAGCAGTAAGAAGCAGCCAGTTAGTCCAGTAACGATAGTAAGCAGCTTGATAGACCAGGGAGTCACTATGCTACGGGAAGGAGCAAAGCTTAGTAAGTATACTAACTGTACGTCCATGGTAGGGAATTATGGCACACGGGAGACAGAGGAGACAAGGCGATCGTGCTTGAGGTATACAAGGATACAACGGGCGGTGCCCCATTACCGCTTGATACGCCTGCGAGTGGTACCCTTGATAGTGGTGTCCTTGGCCCTGGCTCGTGTGATCCTGCCAGCTTGCATGCTCGCGGCAGCCTTTGAGCGAGTGGTTCTGCGGCGGTTACATGAGTAAGGCTTTCATGAGTGAGACTAGGAGAGCATGTACCTGCTTGAAGTACTAGCTACTTCGGCAGCTGCGGCTGCCATATTGGTCCGTCGCCGTTTGCCAGTCACTGTACCTGTACTCGCAGTCTCGAGAGCCTCAACTTGCCGCTTGCGGCTAATCCGCATGGGTGCAGCTGCGGAGGTAGTGACGTGTTCGTGCGCCTGCTGTTCGGAGTGCTCGTGCGCCTGCTGTTCGGAGTGCTCGTGCGCCTGCTGTTCGGAGTGCTCGAGCACATTGTCGTCCGCTTGCTTGTCCGCATTGTCGTTCACACTCGTTGGTGCACCCGACGGCTCCGATGGCTCCTTGCATTGGCCATCTTTTTGGGCGTTGTGCGTAGTGATGGCGGCGTCCTCAGCATAATCATCTGGTTGAGTAGCGAGCGCTGTGTCGCTCGGGAGGAGCTGGTCAACCTCCAGCTCGCCTTCGGTGCTGATAGGGTCATCGATATCCACGTCCAGTGTCGCGATGAATGGTGATTCCAGAGGAGGTAGGATGCTGCCGCGAAGAGCAGCGACGTCATCTTCTGAGAAAGGGGCACGCGGCAAGGAACTTTGTTGCGCCATACCATCGGACTTCTCACCCTCGCCGGATGATGATGGCTGAGCGGCGTCGTCGCGAGGGGCGTCAAGGGAAAGGAATTGCTTCGAAGTCGTGGCGAGGACTTCCTCTTCCTCAAGACACGGAGATGGGGAACGAAGGACACGCCGGTGCTTCGATGGAGAGCGATGAACTGCAGTCATATCCGCTGGCGTGCTCGGAGCGGGTGATGGGGCACGTCCTGCTACATCGGGCAGTAGGAACTGGAAGCGTTCGTCGGTGTCCTGCGAGTCAAGGATCCGCTCGTACAACGCTTGCAGGGGCCCGAATTTCGCATCCTCAAGTGTCTCGATGCCACTGTCCAACCAGGTGGATGGGATGTACGTAGCAGGCGAGTCTTTCAGCTTCCCAAAGTCGAGGTCGTCTCCCGTGTTCCCTGGGCCAGAGACTCGATGGAAATCAGTCGATATCAGTGTGAGATATGTGGGAGACTTACCCCAGGCGGAGGTGAAGAAAGTCTTGAGCACATCGCATAGCTGCGTGCGGTTCCAGTCGTCATCCCAAGCGGGAAGACGAGGGTATTCGCAATTCTCATGCGGGTCAGAGTGCATTGCTGCACCGGTCTTAGTCAACAAAAAGCCAGCATGGGGTGGAGTTCAACTCACGGAGATGGTCCGCAGCCCATTCCTCAAACGGTGGTTCGTCGAGGAAGAAATCGTCATGCTCGTCGAATGAGCCTGCAGTCAGTCTACGTGCTGGTCAGTATGGGACGATAGCGATGAGTGACGAAGCACAACATACTGGTCGTAGTGGATCTCGTTGTTGCGGTCACGATACGCGTATAGGACTTGGAAGCCGACAACACCAAACTGATCCCAATGCGAGCCCGAAAAGTTGTTGAGGGTCGTGTACAGGGTGTCACGGAGGTATTTCTGGTTGCTGCGTGAACATTAGTTATATGGCATCGCACATACAGGGACAACGTACTTGAAAGGTGCGTCCGGGTTGTCCTTTTTGGCCTTCTCTGCGGCTTCGACTTTATCATACCATGCAGCTTGTTCTTCTTCTGACAGAGCGGCAAACAATGCGGCGACGGCTACCTGACGCGTCTTGTGCATGCCTTCGGCGAGCGCGTCGTCGACTTGAGCCTTGTGCTCCTTCGCCCACAGCTGAGAGGCTGCAGGGGCACGACCACGCAACTTCAGGAAGAATGGTGAGAGCTCATTCTTCGTCATCATACCACGCTGCGTAGCGGGTATCTTGCCGGCTCGTTTGTCCTCGTTGCGCCGGTTGCGCAGCCAGTTCCGAACGACCTGCAAGTGTGTCAGTCATCGCTGAGTGGAGCTGCATAGTACGCACCCTTTGCACCTCGCTGTGTGTCTTCGTTCCCCACTCGAACTGCTCAAACATGTCAGTCCCGGTGGTGTTTGCGAACTTCGCCGAGTCGCGGCCGGAGAGCGCTAGGAAAGCGGGGTACTGGGCCTTCATGTACGTGTAGGCGAGTGGGTGCTTCTTCCAGTCAATCTTGACTGCACGTATCCTCGTGGTGTAGCCTGCAGGAACTTCCTCTCCTTCGAGCATTGGCGCGACCTTCCCTTTCCCCTTCTTACCCTTCCCACGCACTTTGCCCTTCTTAGCTGGACGCGCATTTGCATCCCCGTCAGGTGGTTCCGCGTGAGTGGCGGTTGACTTCGATGACTTCGAGCTCTGCATCTTCTTAGGCTTGCGAGCCGTCGGACGAGCCTCTTGTTCGTCATCCTCGTCCTCGATCATAGGGTCGTAGGAGTTCGGGAGGGGGGCTGAAGCAGAAATGTCCTGGTCACCTGTGCTCGCCACAGAGATCGGAGATTGAGGGGCTACAGGTGCGTTGCGGCGAGCTTTTGCGACCAGAGCGAGCAGTCGTTTGCGCTGAATAGAGCTCATGCGCGGTGCGAGCAGGGATAACGAACAAGAAGGTTGATGACAAGGACGAAGGTGGTGGTGGTGGAAGAACAAGCGTATGCTGCGGTACTCCAGGAGTGGCTAGCTTGGACCACGCGCCATTGAGCCGCGACGCTTTGTTCTGCGGGTGGTCCTGGCACTGGCAGGCCCCGCAACACGGTCATGGGATCTGCACGCCGCCACAAAAGCGTCGAGGGCCGGTGGTTACGTCGTGATCGTGGCTGAGTCCCTGTATGTGCGCCGTAAATTGTGGATTGGTAGGGCATGCAAGTCAGACGGTGGGACGATAGTGCGTGGCCATGTACTAGTAATCATACATATACAGATCCAATCAGTACAACATTGTTTATATGCTACGGCCGCCCCAGAAGGTGTCTTCATCTCCGGCATTGTGCTGAGGACTTCCTTCACTGTCAGAGAGCTCGATGACGTCGTCGTCGCTATCGACGACGAAGATGGGCCTTTTCGCGCTGCCGGCACACTCCAAAGCGCGTTTCTTGCTGGGGCTAGACCCGGCACAATCCAAACCACGCTTGCGGGGGCCGCGCTCGCGCGATGAACCTTGGATGAATGGGGCCGTCAGGGTTGATGGGTGAACGGGAGGACTGCGTGGCTTTGAGCGCTTTGAGCCAGACGTCGAGGCTCGTAAAACAGTAGGCGATGGCGGAGGCAGCGGGAATGGCGCGAGACGAGACGCCGGGGACGGCGAGGACGGCGGAGCAGGCGAGGAACTCGCGGGTGGGGAACTCGCGGGTGGAGAACTCGCGTGGTCTTGGACGCTGGCGATAGCACGTTCCACGTTGGGGAGAACACGTTGCCGATGCAGCTGGAAGTCGCGCAGCTGGTTGACTTTGCGTGGCTTATACATACGTCCCTCCCCGCGCAACAGCATCTGCGTCTCCACACTTAGCGGCGCGACTTTCCACGCAGCAGAGGCAGAATCCCACATGTCCAAACGGGGACGATGACCTACACCGAAAGAGCGATCGAGAGTAGCCTTGATGGCTGGTTGGCCTGATTGGAACTTCACCAGAGGGCCGTCGGGGATTCCTTCAGCGTGAATGGCGATCGGTTGAGCGTGATTCTGCCAGTCAGATAAGCGAAGTGCTCACGCAGAAGTAGTGTTGTTACAGACCTCTGCAAATAACAGAACTAACACGGGGGTGCGCGGATATCGGGGGCGACCAATCCTTCGCATCTGGGCTTCGGTCCGCATGGCGTGGTAAGTGGAGCGAGGGACTGTGCCGGAGGTGGTTGGGACAGGGAGAGAGAGACGAGGAGTGGTGAGAACAGAGTGTTGGTTTCGCTGCTGCTCGGCATGCCAGAGTTCACGAGCCTTCTGGGCCTCTATCTCGCAGAACGTATTGAACTTTGCGACGTCGTAACCCCGGGGAAGATCGGTGATTGCGAGCAAAGAACGCATGCATCGATACCGTTGTTCAGGAGTCATCTGCTTCTTGAGAAGCTTCCTATGGTACAAGCCGCATCCCGCAGTGCACTATCAAGAGACATTAAGGATCAACTCGGCAAAGAGCCCGTACGCGCAGACGCACCCAACCGTAAATGAGGCCAAGGTTCTCCAGGACGGACTTGCCGTAGCTCGGTTGTACTCCGTGAAACCCATGCTGGTCGCACGGGGGAATATGCTTCAGAAGGTCCTTGTCCGGAGGTAGATGACGGACGATGGTCTGTCCGACCACGTCCGAGGGTCGCTTCCACAGCGTCATCGATTGTTCAGTGGTTGGCAGAAGCTGAGTGGTGCGTGGTAGAGGGATGGGTTCAAGGAGGGGATTGGTATTCACGGGCCGGTGACGTTGCTGTAGCCAGCACAGCGCAGCTTAGGCCTATTGTCCAACGCCACTGACTAAACGCTATGGCGTTGACTGCTCGGGGACTCATAGTCGAACGAGCAGAGCCTTGTCCTATAGGACAGTGTGTGTATGTGCTCGCTAGGTGACGATGGAGTTGCGCAGGTGGACTTGCACTGCGTCTTACGGGGGATAGGTAAAGGAGATGGCTTCGGTTAGTACAGACATAGATATCACAGAACTCACCGAGAAATCGAATACACACCTGAATAACTGTGCTCTCGCAGCATGCCCTCGTACAGGAGCTACATACGTGCCCATCTCCCACGCAAGAGATCTTTGAGTTCGCGGCGCTCTTGAGGTTCACGGCCATCGTTGTCGGGCATTTGCTCTGGGGCCTGGCGCGGGTTCAGGGCCGAGTAGGTCAAAGAAGTGTGCTGATTTGTCGCCGAAGAAGTACCAAGACATCAAGAGACATCTAGCATGGAGGATATGTGGCAGCGACACGGAATGTCGGAGAGGAGGAGAGAAGTACGGCACAAGGCCAGTCGGGCGCTACACTTACCAAAATTGGATTCCTCGACTCCGCCAGCATCCACTCTACGCGTACTCTAACTTTCTACTACTCAGACTCCTCCTCACCCCTACGCCGTCGGCAGCGACGCTGCTACCCTCATCTTGCTTCAACCCCGTCGGTATCGAACAACGTTCCCCATAGAGCCTGTCAACAACAACAACCAGGGCGGCACTTCGAGGTTAGTACTTAGTCGGGAGTCGCCCTTCTTGCACTTATCAACAGTCTCGCAGTCTCTCAGCATCGGATACTCATAGCAATTTGCGAATACCTCTGAGCTTCTTCGCAACGGCCGCAAGTCATCCAAGTGAGTACCCGCAGTTCTCTCTGGGCCTGAAGCATGCACTGACAACTACGATGGTCGCGATCACTGCGCAGAGTCCCGCTTACGATCATCTTCCTGCCCCTTGCCCCTGTGCAGCGCGAGTTCGACTTTGCGTCCCCTCGCCGCGCATATCTCTGCTGTCCTATTGGACTCAGAGTCGCATCTCTCGTGATAATTGGATTCGCATTCCTGCGGTTCGAGCAAGCGTCAGCAAGATACCGAACGTGCAACTCGCAGGCAAGAGCACTATGGCGCACGCTCCTACCAGATGCGCAATTCCGGACGATGGTTCGTGTATAGTGTTTCAGGCGATGCGCCTAAGGTTTCGATCGATACTGACGTTTCCCTAGTCTCACTGCAAATGGCGAAGTCATTGGCCCACACCCGAGTCGACGCATACATTGTCACCTCCCCCAATGCCGATTACGTCCCCGAACCCTACGTAGGGCTGGTTCAAGTGTATCTCTGCAAGGATTATCGATATGGCGTACATGATCCCTGTCAATGGCCGCAGATATTCGCCGAGGAAGTCGACTATCTATGCGCGATCCGGCGACGCAGTCCCTTAGAAGAACTCCTCTTTCCGAAGATCTGGGAAACACCGAGCAAGCCCACCGACTTTGAGCCGCTCGAAGGGACCGTATTCAAGAGCCTTGGCTTGCTGTCCAGAAAATGGGTCTCGCCCCTTGACACGCAGGTGGACGAGATTGTCTCAGAAGTCGAAGAGTTCGCCCGAGCGCATGAAGCAGGACATGTTCAACAGCTTGTCCAGACGATGCTCGATGCTCGTGACCATATCCTGCACTTCCCAGCTACCTATCGCGACGCCTGTATGCAAGTCCGCACAGTCCAACGATACTGGCTGATGTGTCGCGCATATCTGGATTTCGCGCGCCAGAAAGGTCTTGCAGCCACTGGCGCATACTGTCCAGTCAACGAACGCCTCACAGGCGCGTTCACTACCCATCCGGCGGTCATGCAACACCTTTCTCGCGCCGGCATACCAGTATGGCTCATCCGACCAAACGTGAACATCGCCGACATGGTCGTGGACCAAATCGTCTTGACCCGGCAACCAGAGCTCGTGTGCGACCTGCTGGAGCATGGAGCGGCCCCTGTCTACTCTGGTCTCGTCGGGCCTGCATTATACCAGGCTGTGAATCGGCGGGCTCATCTATATGTCGACGTGTCACGCGCCCCGCTGCTTGTGCGCTATGATCAGGAGGAGTACCACCAGGGCGATCGGTCCAAGGCACAAGGGTATCCAGGCAGCGGGACAGCCCGTTCGGCACCTGCGTCAGTAGAGGGGGCAGGTGGTCGAGGACGTGCAAGGAGCACTACCGGTGGTGCTCAGCGCAAAAATGCGCCATGTACGTTCTTGACTGATCTGGTACTCTTGCATGGCTGACTTTGATCTCTTTTGACAGACAATCAGCCTCATGCGAGTCACCTACGAGGCCGGGATAAATTCGTCAATCCTGTTCACGAATGGATGCCTGAACGCCTCCCCGCATGGGACATCGCGATGCAATCGGTTGATCGGTCAGGCCCGGCGAAGCGTCAGGAAGCCTTGTGGGGTTACTGGACGGCTGAGCCGGCACTGCTGCTTGGTCCTCAGAGCATCGACAGAGTGCGTCGGTACCTCATGAACTGGCTTCGCATACGTCCTGCCTGGATCTACCTGCTCTCTCATCCCGATGCCCGCGTCACCCGAGTTCAGCTGCAGTGGTGGCGTGACTATCTGAATGGAGACACTGATAGTGCAACCGCGCAGAATGACACACGCCGAGCGAAGCGTCTGGAGCAGGTCAAATCCGTCTTCCAGGTCGCCTTTGAAATGAAGGAGTATTCCCCCACCCCGGACAGTATCATACGCTGGTTTCAATATCGTATGAGCGTTCCTCCGCCAGCCCTATGCCCGTTGATCATCTGGGAGGTCCATGAACTCGGGTTTCGATATGAGCTCCTCGCACTCGACCGATTGCTCGTTCCGATGCCCAACATCCAGAACGCTGATCTTCTGCGCGAGGAGCTGCTGTCACGCGTCTCTCACAACCACGACTTGTACTATGTCCGCACTCTGCCTCCGAAGCCTGACGGACTCTGCGCAACCCTCCCTCAAGAGCGAGTCCGGTGCCTGGAGGGTTTGCGCCAAGTGCTCATCCGGTGGCCACTATGTCCACAGGTGTTGCGCGCGGCTGAACCACTCGCTTTGACGTTGGCCCGTCCAGACATTGAATCGCTTGAACTCGCCATGGCCACATTTTATGTTCAGACTTTCTTTTCATACTCTGGTCGTGCTCCCATCGTGCCCCACGCATTACCACCGCCCCGTTACGTTGAACCCCAGTACATTCAAGGCTCAATGTAGTACCAAATTTGGCCTGTATCGCTTCGCATATCTCTTAATGGATCGGACGCATTGACCTGGACCATTGGACCTCGGGCGGGTGCCTTTGGTCTGTCTTGGCTTTTAACAAAGGACCCTTTTCCTTCAGTGTACATACTTATTCCCCCCGTCATGGACCGAAGTGAGAACACATCCGCAGACACTCCTCGATGGCTGGCCTATCGCCGTTCAAGAAACGGCTGCAGAAGGCCCCGTCGAAGCCGCCCCTGTCTCCCCGTCATTCTCGCTTTCATCCTTCAACAAACTTAAACCACCGACTACGTCAAGGTGGTGGACGTGCACCTCCCGACGAGTATACCAGCCACGGCCGTCCTTCCAAACGTGCACGCGTGGTCTCACCCGAGCCGTCCCCCGAACCACTGCAAGAAAACGCCACAGCTGCGACATCTTCGGATGTTCTGCCATGTACGACCGGCGGTGACAACGAGTGGGAAGACGTCGACAAGCAGGATGTGCAGTCAGGGAAGGGCGCCAAGGAGACGGTTGAGGAGCACGAGAAGAAGTCGGAGAAGAATGCGAAGCCCAAGGGAGCACCGGTGAGCGACGCTCATCATATTCCCGGAATACCCCAGCTGACAGCCAGATAGCGGACAATGTCTGACAAGCTCAAGCAGTGGAAACAACACTTCCCGAGTCTTCTCACCGACATGCTGACCTGGGAGGTTCCCTACACCCCAATTGACACACAGCGGGCGGTTCCGAAGCGCACCCCACCACCCGAAGAGCCATCTGTTGGTCCTTCGGAAACGCCGTGGCTTTGCGCCTGCGGGGCATGGGCTCGGTATCGCTGTATTGAATGCGACAGCTCTCCTGCACGGTGTCTGGCATGTCTGCGCCAGGCGCACAAACACGCGTGGTTTCACTACATCGAGGCGTGGAACGGCCGCTTCTTCGAGCGTTATGACCTGATAAGTGCTCGGTTCATCATCTACCTAGGCCACTACGGCGAGCCATGTCCTCATCTGTCGGATCACACCGAACCCTCCAACCTCGCCATCGTCCACTCCAACGGCGTTCACAACTGTCGGTTACAATATTGCCACTGTCCCCGAGCACTCGACCGCATCTCCCAGCTCGTGCGTGCGCGGCTGTGGCCGAGTACCCTCGACACCCCGCGCAGTGCCTTCACTGTCGCCCTGCTACAGACCTGGCACCAACTGTGGCTGAACGCGAAGATCAGCAGACTCCACTTCATGCGAGCACTGGCGCGCTACACAAACAACACGTTCCCCGCGGACATCGAGGACTACTCTAGCCAGTTCAGCATCGTTAGTCGCGTGTTCGCGCACCTTACAATGGTCAAGCGATCCGGTAACAACCTCGGCATCAATGTCCCGGGTCGACTCCCAGACGACATCCTTACCCCGTGTGTCCAGTGTCCTAAGCCCGACTTCAATCTGCCAGACGACTGGAAGGACACCCCAGAAGACATCGCGTACGAACAATGCTCACCCTCGTCACTGTACTATGTCTCATTGCACATCTCCACAGGTACATCAACTATCCAACCCACGGTGGGGATGGAAACGCAAGTCTCACCAAGCGCATGAAGCGCGATGACAAGGGTGATCGTAACGGACTCTCGCGGGGCATGGGTGCTTGGTCCTATCACCCGAGGCTGCCAGAAATGATCTCAAAGAGCTACAAGGGCGAAGCGGGCAAGCAAAAACAGGTACATTGTGTGCCTCGATCTCGCACCGTCCATTACTTACGTGTTTCCAGGACGAGACGTGCAGTGGTTTCAAGGTCGGGCGTTCGCAACGCGCTGGCAAGTTCCGGTTCGTCGAGATCAGTGGCATTGTAGCGGTCACATGCCGCCATGTCTTCTTCAAGAACGGTGCCGTTGTCGACCTTATCACTGGGGAAAGGTAGGCGGTCGGAACCGTTCCTACAGATCCTCGAGACTTACAGCCTTGTCAGATATTCGTTCATGGACTTCGCTCACGCAGGTGCGATCCGAGGGACAGAAGCTCTGCCCAAGCGGCGATGGTCATACGATGTTGTTTGCATCTACATCAAAGGAATGCTCGACCGCTGGAAGGAGCTGCTACCTGAGTACGTCCCCCTCATCGAAGACATGGAGTGTTGCCTTCCGTCCTTCCATGCGCATGCCCATCGGGACCTTTGTCAGGCCGTCTACTCGATGGGCTACGCTGAGGGATGGGCATTGCTCCACATGGAGACTGTCGAGCATCCTTGGTCCGAGTTCAACAGTGCTGGGGGCCCGACCAGTCAGATGACTGCCGGAGGTCGCGAAGACGCTCTCACTGATCTCTTCAACTACTGGAACCGCGTCAAGCTCGAGCGTTTGGGTGAGATAGCTTCCGCCACTCCTATCTGTCCTATCTGAGCGACGCTAACGCTTCCACAGTGGATGCGATGCCTAGGGCCCTCGAGAAGGCGTATGAAATTCAGGAAGCAACCACAAGCCAGTTTGCTAACCTTGTGGCGCTCGCTGGTGCGAAGAAGTCCCTCGAGTGGGCATCCATGGATATACACACCACTGCGCCGACTCCGTCAAACTGGATGGAGAAAGAGGCTGCGTATGAACGCAACATCTATGTGTTGCACCGCGCCGACAGTATGTGCATACTGATGTCCGGTAGCATGCGTACTGAGATCCTCCCAACAGTCCCAACACGTGAGAAGGCTCTTCAAGAGCTTGTGGCGTCCTTTGAGACTGCCGACAAGGTCCTGCTCAAGAGTGTTGTAGCCCATTTGCGGCAGGGGGCTGCCCACTTCATCAAGGAAGGAATCGAGTTGGATTTGCAGCAGTGCGTTCGTCCTTTCGGGTTGTTCGCCATCCTGATACTCACTTCTCCCAGATTCATCATTCGCAATCGCCGCAAGCTGCAAGCTGCTAAAGATGCTGCGAAGAAGGACGTCTATCCCACACCGCTAGCTGGTGCATGTCGGGCATTCCGTATAGCCTTCGTGGCGTGGCGCCGAGAGCAAGCCAAGTACATGCCGCTACTCCCTCTACCCGATGAGGAACCCTTACTTGAGGTACTTGATGACGACGACGAGGATCCTTGTGATGATGAAGAGCTTCTTGCCCTACCCTCGGATTTCAACGCTCATGAGGTAGACACATACGACCTCAAGGTTCTTGCAGCATACGAACTCAAGCTTCGGATCGGTCTTGCCTTTGACTTGCTTGGCGATGTGCGGGAAGCGGTGAAGCACTCGGCAGCGCACCTAGAGCGGAAGAAGAAAGAATCGCACACCAAGAAAGATCACCTCCGTGCCCAGTCTGAGATCAGCAAGTCACGCAATCTGTCGAGGCTCAAGGCCGATGAGTACAACCACAATTTTGACCGTATCAAGACGCTGCGCCTCCTGCTCAAGCAGGCATCATGTCAAGGCGACATGGAGTCGAAGCTCCGCCGGATCGATGAAGACAACGGTGACCTAAGGATGGTAAACCTGACCGCTGGACGATCTGAGGGCGACGGTAAGCTGCTTGCGAACGGATCCTGGATTTGGTCTGTGTTCGATCCGCCCAAGGACAAGCGGAAGCAACCATCAAGGAAACACAAGGAGAACGGCCCGGATATCGATGACGAGCCAGATGAGGGACCGGCATGGACCACGAAAGGTATGTCCGGTGCTTCAACGCGTGCATATTGTTGGCTTACTTCAAATACCTGGCAGCGGAGTGCGTTCATTGGCAACGGGGACGAATGGCGAAGTCTCAGGCCGACGCACATGTGACACTGATGTGTGCAGACTTCCGTGCAGGCATCCGAGGGCTTGACACTCTCCACAACTGCTGGACGGATGTTGCAGAGCGTACTGACATGACAGGAGCCCGTGCGTATGCGTTTCAGCAAGCAGCAATGTACCAGAAGATGCGGGACAACCTGGCTTCGGCATTTCTTCAAAGCCTCAAGCCCGGCGTAGATCCGAAGACTCTTAACCACCGTCTCGTGAGTGCTAGCCGTGCTGCATTGCATGCATCTACTTAACTGGCATTCTTCCGCAGCCTCTCCGTGATCATCTAGTCCCGTTAGTGAGGAGGTTAGACCCATACGAGGAGATGTTGAAGCGTGTGCGTATGGACTAGGTGTATTACTTATGACTGTCTACTCGTGTTTTATGAACATCATGTTGCGCTGATGTGTCTTGAGCCTCGCTGAGGGCGTGCCAACCCCCTTGTAAACCTCCTGCCCTTCGCTGACTTTCTGCGATGTGGGCCAATGCCGGAAGCATGACCGAGCAGCACAACAACTCCGTAGCCTGTAGACAACCAACTCGCCCATGGGGACGCATTGCAAGAGCATGCTATGTCAACTTGAGACGCACAAGGTCCCTACTTGACTGCTGTAGGCTCTTAACCGCCTCGTCTCTGCCATTCTCCCTCTGTACTGACTGTGCTCGTGTCCGCTACTCAACTCTGGCACCTTTGGACTCTGTGCGCACGCGGTGTGTGATCTATGAGCACTATGTGAGTACTTACCATGTTTGAAATCACTCCAATTATGGTGATTATCACTGTGGATTGCGGCATACTTTGCCTTGTAGTGCATGGCTGGGCCCCAGCTGGGTGATTATGACCGCGGACATGATAATCAGACCTTGCATCAACAGATGGAATATGATAATAAAAACGTTTGGGACCTCTGCGCCGCTGCGCACCATGTCGATTACCCAGAGAACGAAGCCATGCCGGCATGCACCAGCGAAGACCCCTGTCTCCTCAAAGATACCCCACATTTTCTTTGTTTCGTCGCGTGCCGCGGACTTCCAGTTCTTCGTGCATTGCTTCAACATGTCGTCGGCACCTTCGAAGTCGGTCGGGTCGCCCTCGTCCCCACCTGTGTCCTCGTCCTCGGCGCCCTCCTCGTCCTCTTCGTCTGTCCAAGCATCTTCATCGTCATCCGGCGAGTTGCCGGAGTCCTTCCGCTTCACCTCGTCCTTGAACCGATCGACGTATTCTGCCAAGAGATAGTAGTCGCTCTCGGTGAATTGCCGCCGATCCGCGATCTCCCGATCTCCGATCTTCGCGATTCGCTTGAGCGAATTGTTGCCGTCCATGCAATGGATGCGGTCATACCCTAGGTCTTCTTCTCCTTCGAGCTGGCAGTAATATGTCAGTATCATATGGCAACGTGTCGCTGAGAACTCACTTTGAAATTGCAACAAGGGCATGCATTCTTGACCCTCCAGTTCGGCGTGTCGCGTCCCAGATAAGCGCGTACTCGCCCATCAACGATGCGGAGGATGGCGAGGTATACGTCATACGCATCGCTTATCGCGGTTCGCCAGCGCCGGCGGTATGGTATCTAGAGCACACAGGTCAGCGAGAACAACCCAGCGCCCTCACGTCAGGGATGTGCTTACCGCATACAAGTCGCAAAGCACCTTCGCAAAGGCTTCCACGCTGTACGATGCCTTTCGGAGCCGCAGGCGTCTGAAGTACTCTAAGGTACGGAACGAGATAGCGAGTTCCGGGTGGACCGGAGATGCAGCCAGATAGCCACTCTCCGCAATTGCGACCACCGTGAGCTGATGTGCGTCCCGCGGGAAGAGAGCCCGCCGCTCGAGGTGTATGATATCGATGATGTCGAGGGGAATGTCATGACTAGTGTCCTGAGCTGCGTCGCGCGGTTGCGAGGTTCCAGTTGCTCGGGGAGCGGAACGGTCGTGTGAGCCGGCGGTTTGATCACCGGCGGGAACTCCGGTGTCCTGCGTACCGGACGTCTGCGCTTGATCACCGGCACGGCTATCGGTGTGGGGCAATGGATACTTCCACCCAATGTACGCGTTCGCGACATCCTCGAGTACATTGTCCCAGTTCTCAGTAGCACGCTCGACTCGCTCTCTCCATGTTCTAGTGTCATTGTAGCGTCGCTCTGTCCCCCTGTGATCAAGTCAGACCAGCCGGAGATTACATCATGCGCATACCGCACGTACCCCAAGTACATGAAGTCCCGGATGGCGTGCACCATGTCCTCGGCGACGTCGGTCTTGCTTTGCTCGGCCCCGAGCTCGGTGCGCACTGTATTGAGGTCGCGCATGCTTTGATCCTCGAGCGCATCGTTGTTGAGTTCGAACGAGAAGCCCGCGGCCGCTGCACTACTGGTCTTCGCGGCAAGATCTCCGCGCATTTCATTGGCTTGGCGCTGAGCCTGCTGTCCATATCCTGGAAAGTGCGTCAGGAGCGCACTGGTCACATTGGTACATTACTTACCTGCCAACTCCTTCTGTATCTTCCTACTTGTCTCCGCCTTCTTTTTCAGGACCTCCTTGTGCCGGAGTATTTCGCTTTGCAACTGGGCCGCCGATGTCCCTGTCTTCCGATCGAGCACGACCTTGTGGACATGGTTGGAGACGGTGCCAGGTCGTGTGGGCTTCATGAACGAGATTCAAGGGAAGAGAAGTAGAGAAGAGAGGTTGTGAGATGGGGAAAGTACACGTACTGTGCTCGCTAATCGATCAATCTAATCTGCGCTGATCTCCAATCATCCAATCACTTGCCATGAATAGCCCTGCAGGTAAGAATTCCAGTGTTGAGTGTTCTCCGAAACGCTACTTGCTCTATCCTGCACGGACTCGAGATGCAACTTGCGGAGCACTAAGAGCGATATAGCATGATGGAAATGGGCTCAGTATTGCTATGATCGCTCTGAGGTACCCAACACTACTTATGTGTACACAGTCGGAGTGCGGGCGTGGCTGTGCACAAGGGCGTCGTGAGTACTCTAGTACTGCAAAGTACTTACTCACTACCACCGCTTCGTCTCTCCAGTCAAGTTCCAAGCTGCATGCAACATCATGGTATGCAAATCTGGACGAACCGCTGCGAACGCACACCTTTCTGGCATGCCGGCAGTACTGTGTCTAATGTAAGGTAAGACCTCGCGGTTCATCACACTGCAGTACTCGTACATGTAGTGGGTCATTGAAAGGAAGCTGATCTCCCCCCTGTGCCTGTGGCTCAGCAGTAATAGTTGACTGCAGCTAACGAGGGGGGCTATTGAACGACGCAGGCGCGAAGTACATACATCTCAGGAGGTCGGCGAGTGGCAGTGCACTCTATACTGAACGCTTGGCGCTTGGCCCGGCCTGGGCCTCGTGCACTTTGCGACTGGCCGCCAAACTACCGCTATCTCTATGCAGGTAAGAGCCTCTATTTGGCTACTAAGCTAAAACAGCTCATACTCGTAAAATGTCCGACGTCAAAACGCGGTTGTGAACGCTAGAACTCGTGCTCATCGTGGCCGACGACGAGCGCGACTACGCGCCCAGCGGCGGGCCTTGTAGCGCCCCGACAGCGCGCCGACTCTCGTGACCCCTCGGCAAAGGCTTTCCGGACTCCCGGAAGCCCGGAATACCGGTTGACAGGCGGCTGGTGATGCCATCAGCCAGTGTGCCTGGGCGCGCACCCACCCGCCCGCCCGCCCTCGTCCCCTGCTCATTTGCGCCATGTTCCGCCCATCGTACGCGGGCGTTCTCTGCACCATCGGATGCG
>WJSG01007694.1:0-15697 GCA_016618145.1 Sanghuangporus lonicericola | reverse complement strand
TCGAGCATTGCTCCGCTCTCGCTGCACAAGTGCTCGTCGACGCCCCTGCTCGTCTCGTGAGTCTTCCCTGATCTCCCTCGACGATCAGTCGTAACACGTGGGGCCGCTTCCCATTTCTCCTATGGTCCTCCGCTATGCTATCGAAGGACGCGATGCGGCGTTGTCTTTTGATAGTATGTTTATACGCTTGATCGACCCGGATCTGTACGATCGCCTCGCGCCTTGGGACGAGTACGAATGGGGCACTGCTCTGCCTTCCGACCCCAGCCACCCTCTCATCACGCTCATCTTCTCAGCTGGAGTTGATGTGAGTCTTGTTCGCCTATGTCAATCTCAGCGACTGACACGTGGCGTCTCCAGGTGAAGGTATTCAGCGACCCTCCTCGCCATGCAGAGCTGGAGTGGATGGAGTGGCACTTAGTGGCCCAGTCTGTGTTCGATGGCACGGAACTCGCTTCGGATGCCAATGGCCTCCGCTCTTTCAGGCACGGCATGCACATCGCTCTGGCCGGTGGTCGCACTCTCGATGAGGTGCGTAACCTCGCTTTCGTGTTCGGGTTCATGCTCATTTCGTCTCATCCCCCTTGCCCCAGTCATTCGCATACTCTTGTCGAGAGTACCTCGCCGTGATGTGCAGCGTTCAATTGAATGATATCAGCCTCCTCATACGGCACATCGAATTCAAGTCGGCACTCGACCGTCGCGCCGCCGAACAGCAAAGCGCCCACTCCGAGGATATGCCCGACTCCTCCTGGGATGCTATCTTCGAGGATGCTTTCAAGGAAAGAGTCAAGGCGTATCTGAAGGGACGTGGGCACCCCGATCACCCAAATGTTCGCGTTGTCGTGGGTGAAGACGTCTTCTTGCGTGACCGGGACGATCCTCTGCTCCGTGCCCGCCTTTTCTTGCAGATGATGTCCGGTTCAGATTTGGTGCCTCCTAATGGCGATTGGAAACTGAAGGTGCGCTCCGTCACCTACCTTCTTCTGTGTCGCGGCATCAACTGATACGAGCTCCTCAGATATATTTCCGACATGTCGGGCGCCGTGGGCCTCTCCCGGAGGGGGCTAGCATTGGTCATATTCACCCGGTGAGCTACTGTCGTCTGAGCCGAGGCAGGTGCCGCTGCTGAACAGTCGTACGGTAGATCAATGTCCATGCTTGCTTCTACGACTGCACCGTGACCGTCGACGAAGGCGTGCGCTATCTTCTGCGCGAGGACCACACGGGCCTTCTCTTCGATGTCTGGTTCCATGGCGCTGTTCTGGACCCGCACGACTACAATCAGGTGTAGATGCAGCTTGGCGGCGGCCTCGGTATTGCATGGCAATTCGTGGTCCCATACGAGGGGCAGGGGCACGCGGTGGGGAGACCGTCCACGTAACGGTGTGTGTGGGTGTGCGGTGTCTTTGAGGCTTCTTATGTAGCGCGTCGTATCTCCCTGTCTGCGATAATTCGGCACGTGGTGAATGGAATACATGGTCGCCCTCTCGGGCCTCAGCCTTCTTGTACCCCTCTCTGCTCTCTCTAGAGCGATCTTGCCGTTGGGTCGTCCCGAGTAAGTCCACGTGGCTCAGAGCGCCCGTGAAGGGGCGGGGTTTGCACGTCGCCCAACGGTTGTCGCTCTTACTTTCCCCTTTGACCTCCCGCTTACAATGTCACCCTCTGTACACATGCCAACGAGCTTGAGTGCTTTCAACATGTCCAGACCTTGTCCCGCAACCGACATCCCGCCTCTCCCCTCCGAGTGTCAAGTTCTTCAACGGCACGAACACTTTCTCCCCGCCCCTGCCCCCTCACCTTGCCATGTTGGAGGCTATGTTCACGCTCCCTCCTCGGATGGTCGCGCATCAAAGCGGCCGCGACCCGCGCAGCCGGAGGCAGGCGGACACAGCGCCCCACTGTCTCGAGAGGTGCAGTCGTGCGTGCAGTGTGCGCAAGCCGGCAAAGGCGAAGAGTGTGGACGAAACCGCCGCACAATAGGCTGCAGACGTTGTAACAGCTTTTGTATCAGCTGTTCATTCCGGGCAGGTGAGTGCAGTTCCCCGAGCGGTCAACCATCACCCGATATACTGTTTCGTTGATGCATGTCCCGGCAATACAAGGCTTGACCGCTGCCTCCCCGCCCGCGTTCGATACCATGCTTGTCCATGCTCGCGTCTTGACCGAAACTATGGAAGACGTTGAGCGCAAATTCGAGGTCCTCAATCGAATGCCGGCGTCACTGGAGGAGTTCCGAAGGGAGTGGCGAAAAGAGGTAGAGGGTCTTCACGGTGAGATCTCTGCGCTCTTTAGCCTCGTTAGAACGGTGGCCACCAGCATATCCCCCCAACCTTCGCAGCTCTCCTGCCCTGGCGCACAAGTTCCTGCGCCAACTGTGTCCGGCGGGGAGGCCGGGAGGCAATCCGAAGGTCCTCCTCGCGCTGTCCCCGACATGGCCCACACGGAGCCGGAGATCTCGTATGACGCTTGGTCAGGCGGCCTCCCACCACCAACTGCTCCAGAAGACATGCGGACCGTGCGGGCTCGGGACGCATCGTCCCTTGGGCACGATGCGCACGCCGAGCCCTACGTCGGTTCGAAGTCCATGGACACCTCGATAGTGAGTCTTGTTGGTCCCATCCTTCGGACCAACTGAGCTGATGATCTGGATGTCAGGCCGGGTGTGCTTTGTCTGGGCCGTGTTGGCGGCCCTCCGGGGGTTCGGTATGTTGGGCTTAGCATCGCTTTCACCGGGTGATCACTCACTTTTCAAAGTGACGTTCATGTGCCGCACACACCGCTCATGGGTACTCGCATGACGCATGACGCATGAACGGTTGTTATGCGGACGAGCGAGGACGGGTACCGTGTGCCGTGTTGGTCATAGCTTCGGTCGAACTCATCTCCGTGCACATTATTCCTCTATTTCGTCCTAGATGCGTCCTATGAAATTCTTTGTCGTCACTCCTCGGCCACGTTCTGTCCTGCCCCCTATGAATGTACTATCCTTCGCCCAGCACGTCTGTCCTCACATCTCGCGTGTCATGGCCCTTCTCACTGAGTACCGTTCGATCCCGTGCCACATGGAAGTGGTGTGGCGCACCCGCTCATCCCGTGTGTGCCCCAACGACGCCTAGCTGGTGCGTCGATCTTCATGTTGTATCACGGTGATGCTAAGGTGCGACTATGTCGGCCTCTTCCTCGTCTGCGGCGTGATAGCGCCCGGCTCTAGCTCACTCTCTTTCGACCATGTCCTACTCGAACATTCCACCCTCCCGCCTGCACCTGTATGCCGCTCGACGCCATACTCCCATCGACACCGTGCCCGGATCCCGTCGAGTTCTTTCACCGGGGGCCTTCACTTGGACGGATGAAGAGGTGGAGGAGTTGCGAGCTTGGCGAGCTCATTTCCGGTCCCATGAAGCCGCGGTCGTCGTCTCTCCACCTCCCCATCCGGGGAGTCAGGAAGAGCCCGAATATCTCAACGAAGTCCTCTCGACGGCGCAAGAGAGCGGGGTCAATTATTGGATCCCGGGTGAGGACGCCCACCTGGCGCGTACCGATCTCAATGCATGGGGAGAACCAATTGGTACTAACTGGGGCACCCCTACTGGGTCTCCATCGGGCGCGTGTCCTGAGCTAGACCGCCTCAGTGGCATGGGTATCGTGCGCAAGGATGGTGTGGGCCGGACCTCCCCTCTTGCCCTCACGCCCGCCTTCTGTGTGCGCTTCTCGGGTTACTCAATCGCCCATTCCGAGGACCAGGAGCAGTGGGAGTATGCAGATGAGCTCAACGTACGTGCATTTGTGTGCTCTCATGGGAATTCTTCAACGCAACTGGCCTTTCAGGTCGACTGGCCGTCGGGTCCTCTCGACGCGTCGTCTTGGCCATCCCTGCCGGAGCCGTGGCACCTGAGCTCATATCGCCTCCCGGTACGCACGCGCGTTGCCTACGCGGAACTGTTCCGTATCTTCACGTTCTTTGGGAGCGCTCACCCGGAGGAGGACGCAGAGTGGCTCCAGGCCCGATGGGACGGCATCATGGAGGCGGTACGGCAGCACACATCGGCCCCCGACTACACCCCCGACAACGCGTTGCAAAATGTGCTAGATTTCTGCCGCTCGTATCTTCCGGTGTGTCATTCATCGATCTACATTATCTCGTAGCACGGGCGACCTAACTGCGCACTCCAACTTCTAGGCAGACGCTTGGGAGGGAGCAGAGAATCTGGCGTGGGGCTAACGGAGGTCCGGATTCGTTCTGGAGATGAGTGTGATACATCGTCGTGTGGCAGCATGCAATGTATGTCTCCAGCGCGCCATGAAATGTCATCTTCTCAATTGCATGTGCCCAATTCCCCACAGCCTTTTGATGCCTCGGCCTCGGCCGATGCGCTACTCCACCTCACCATGCCATTTTGCATGCCTTGCTCTGCCATTTGGTCGTGCGCTTGGTGGCTAATGTTTTGCCACTGACAGGTTCAGCCCGGCCCTGAACTCTGCCATCAGCATGGACACGGTAGGCCAGGAGTTTCACTGGTGAGACATCTCCATAGCCCTCCTCCAACGCCACCCGCTCGTCTCTTCAGAAACCCGTGGTATTCTATGTTATAGCGTCCACAGGGGAGGCGCGCTTCGTTGGAGTCGTGTGGTCGTCCGTGTGCAGCTTGAAACTTCGATGAGATCCCATCGGTACGCAACGTCCGGACATCATGCCCGACCGAGAACTATTCCCGATATGGCTAGGTTGCCGTCCCAGGCCACGAGGCGCCCAGCTCATTTTTTCAAGGGCGAATCCCGGCCTGACGAGCCCGATTTGTCGCGGTCCTCCGGGACCTCCCTGTTGCCATCCCGTGCCCCGATTCACCCCTCCTTCGCCCCTACACATACGTCCCACCACCTGTCCTGGACACCTCTTTCCGCGGCGCGCGATGAGTGAGCCGGCACATACCACCCCGATGTCAGACCTACCCCGTCCCGCCACCCGGCAAGAGCACGCTGAGCGTCGAGCTCTTGCCGCGATGCAAAGACCACCCGGGGGCAGCACAGGTCGCACGCAAAAGCGTATTCGAGGCCCTGTTGCCGCTCCTGCCCCAGGCATGGGCGACCTCGTCACGGAGGTCGCAGAGCCAACCAGTAACATACCAGTGCACGTTCCCGCCGGTGAGTACAACATCCCCCTTGACCTCGCATCCACCTTGAGGCTTACTTGGGTATCAGGACACGGGCACGGTGTAGCACCCACAGTCGCGGACCCAATCGCGGCTCCTAGGACGCCAGAAGATGTGCAATTGGCCGACAGCGACGCAGCCTCGCCGCCGCGTACCATAACTGAACACCCTCGTGAGGGTTGCTCGGAGCCCGGGCGACTTTCGGAGATGCATTTCGGGGGGGATACGGTGTCCATCAGCAACGACATAGCCATGGTCGTAGGTAAGCTTTGTGGTTCCGTCATCAATTCTGGTCAGTCATACTGTGCTGAGGGGGCCTCGACGCACTTAGGGAGCGCTACCGGCACTAGTTTGGTCTCCATCTGCGAGCCCGCTCAGGAAATGCGCCAGGCCGAGGTCGTTATGGCGTTCACTGTGAGCTTCGCGCCATCACATGTATCCCGCCGTACGTTGCTCATCTTCATTCAGGCTGCACAAGGGCCGGTGGACACCGTGCTCCTACGGGAACATGTCGCCCCGACCACGGAGGCATCTAGCGCACCCCGGTCACCGGTCTACCCCGCCGTAATCGCACGGGCAAGATCAAACGAGGTCTGTCTGATATCCCCCACAGTTCGGCATCGTGTCTCACTCTGTAATAGGGGGCTGAGACCGTCGCCGCTCAAGATGCATCTCCAGAACATCTCATGGTGGCAGATGTTCCGTCAGCGCACCCCGGAGAGAGACGCAGCGACTCTTGTGGTGACATCAACGCAGTACGTCCACTATTGGTTATCGCCGCGGACACGTTCCAACGTTCTGTATCTTCGCCTCTGCAACAGGCAGACCTTGCCGCGTCGCCGAGGGCTGTTGCGCCATTCGGACGCGAAGGGACAAGTGGTGAGTGTCGTAATATATCAGACCTGCGGGACGTGTATTCGGACATTGACCCATCCGACCCAGTGTACCCCATCCCGGGCATACGGCCCAGTGCGCATGCTCGCCCACCGTGCGGGAACCTCATGCTGGCACATCGCCATGCGCTGACGATGACCATGTGTAGCCCCTCTTCGTGATGATCCACGGCGACATGCTCACATTTTGGTCTCCCATTGGTAGCGTGAAACCCGGGGACGTGACAGTGATCATAGGGGGGCGCCCGCCGATCACGGGCACCCGGATAGTCGTGTGTGCTCTCACCCCGCTCGCTCCGGCACCCCGTCCCTCCTCGCAACTCCCGAGGCTGGTCGTCTGGCCTCTCCCGTCGCAGGTGCCGCCTCACCTCCTGCTGGCACTCCGGGCTTTATATCGACTGCCTCGTCCACGGACGGTGAAATGAATGGTGTGTTCTACCTGTCATTGCATGAACCCGGCTTGACATATATCAGATGAGGATACCCTCGCGTTCGACGAAGAGGAGGGCGCCATCACGGGTGTGCCCGCTCGCACGGGTCGCAGGCGACGACGCTCCACGGTGCCGACCGTCGTTGACAGTGACGTTGCGGCGTATCTGGAGCAGCGATTCCCCGGGAGGTTGAGGATGAGTCGTGAAATACGGGCTCGGTCGAAGTTGCAGACGGGGGCAGGCTACAAGAACAACATCTTGATACGGCTTATCATGAGCACTTTCATCGACCTGGCCCTCGGGACCCAGAATTCCGATGTCAAGTCGCGGGAGTGCGACTTTGGCGGTCAGTGGGTCACCGTCTCAACCGATGACGTTGTCCTCGTGTTCGGCATGGCGCTCAGTACCTTCTCCACCACGCGCTCGCACGTTGAGATGTGCTACAGGGTGCGTCAGTGGATGATTGACAACCGGAGACATTGGGACGAGGGAGACGAGGATGGGGACGACCAACGGCTGTTCGAGATGCTTGAAGCGTACTGTACCGCGGGGGTTCTTCCTCCTATCACGGCTCCACAAGCGGTGACGCTCACAAGGGCACAGCGGGATGCTTTGTTGTGCGGTGGGCGCACGTTGTACACTTTGGCCGTGGGCTTCATGAACCGCATGAAAACCAAGGAGGGCGTCAGGACCAACCTGCTACCAATGCCAGTCGTGTATGAGCCGGAGGCGTAACGAACGTTGTATTGGGGATGCGTGCTCGTCATTAGATGATTGTAGAATAAATCGTACTTACCTTCATAACCATCCCGTACTGAGCACGTCACTTTGTACCTTACTTCATTTACGCTACACTTACTGACCAACATGTGTCGTTACAATGAGACCAAGAATGCAGTCAAATCTCAGTTACCTACGCGAAGCGACGGGTGGACAGAATGGGGTCGTAGGACATGACAACGGCTACTTGGGGCTCTGCGATATGTGTCATGGGAATAGGAGGCGAGGATTCGTCTAGTACGATGTCCTCCAGCTCACGGGGGTCGGGGGTATAGGTTGCATAGAGACGTGGATCCTCCCACATGAGCTCCGGAATACGTTGTATTCCGAGGGCCGTCTTGACCGTGGCGGATATCCCATCCACCTCATCGCCTGCCTCATCTTGCTCGTCCATTGCGCCCCGGGCCTGCGTGCCGCGGGATACCACTCTCCAGACGTCCCGCACATCCTCTGCCTCTGTGAACTCGCGAGCCTGATCTCTAAGGTGCTACCGCGAGTGAGATTAGCTACGACCGGTGTCCGTTCTGCGCGAGGACCTACATGGATGTCCACGAGTTGCCCCACCTGAACGAGCAACTCTCGGAATTGCTGTGTCTGATCCCGGGGCTCCGGGGTGCGAGTGTACTGTGTGATCTCCACGACTTGTCTTCGGAACCAATGAATCGCCGCCACGGAGACGGCGGGGTGATCGCCAACCATGGCCCGCAGGAGCAGGAGCAGATCAACGATGTTTTGCGCGTACGGTCGGTCCTCGGTCCAGCCCGCAAGGCTGGCGCACAAAATCACGTTGTATACTCGCTCCTCGGGACCCCTAAATCCGTTGATGCATAGGGGGATCTGAGTCGAATTAGCAACGAATGCATGGCGGCGAATTGGCTGGACTCACGGTGAGTTTATCCAATTTGCTCCCGCTGTCCTCCAGCCTGAGGTAATAGAGCAAGCTTGTGCTGCGCACCGGCGTATGTGGCGTTGGCGGGACGAGCATGTGGCGTGCAAAGAAGTATGCGCGACAAGTCGGCGCCGTGTGGAGGGTATGCATGTTGAGGGGAGAGACCACCGAGAGCCAGCGCCCATGGCCAGCTTCGCGATGAAGGTGGGAGCCCGCGCCCAACCCATCGCGGTAAGCCCGAAATCCGATTGTTCGAAGCCCGCAACGAAGCTCTGATCTTTTCGTACAACGAGCCAATGTGCGGGGATGCCACGCAACACTCTTCAGCCAGAGTGAACGACGACTTGGTTCCGTGCCCTCAGAGGAGACCGGAGATGTGGTGGCGCATGGGTACAGGGTGGCTTGGGTCCTCGACGTTTACAAGGATCCAGGTGATCCTAAAAACTCTCCGAGGAGATTCAAAACGTCTTGCGTCGGCCTGGGGATTAGCTCTGCAAACGAACAGCCCACGTCCGGGGCGATTGTCAAGTGCGGCAAGCTCAACAACGCCTCGACCGGTTGCTCTCGGTGTGGATATGTTACGCCCGGCGGAGAGCATCACCTTACCCATTCCCTAAGTGTCGTCAAATCCCAACCGCCCTCCAGCTCGTCGATTTGATATCTGGTCGTACGCCCCTGCATCCTGCGTCCTCGGGCATTGATGATGTCATGTGCGTTATGCCCAACGCAGACGACCACAAAGTGACATGGTTGTGGTTGTCTCCGGCCCGGGACCGTCCACACGAAGTCGTCGACATGTCCCGGTGACATTATATTGCCCGAGTTTGAGCCCGAGGACCTAAAATTGGTGGGTTATCTCCCATTCTTCTAGTACGCCGGTCACGGATATACACAGCTCTACACTCGCAGCAGCTTCCACTCGTCTCGGCTGACATGGCAGAACGGCCGCTCACGATGATACACACCGACCGTAAATGCCCGTCGAGGATCGGAGTCTCCCCACAGTGCTGATTCCAGGCCGTCGTCTGGCTCGGATGTAGTGCCGGGCCCGCCCGCTGGTGGTAGGTGATGGAGGGTGCCCCAATTGGGACCCATGTCATCCGGGCACTGTATCCCGACCGAGCGATAACCCCGTTGCCGTGTCACCACCTGTACTGCTCGCCTGATCTCCATCCAAGTCAGCAGAGGCCCATCCCACGCTGCCTGTGGACTCGTTCTTGTGAGTTCACCCTCAGAAGAGGCAGCATAATAAGCTCCGCGCACCTCGGGAACCTGGGGTCGCATCCATGTACGTAGACTGACGAGCCACTTGGACATGTCGGGAAATGGCCGGGCATCGAACGTAGTCGAATACTGTATCACCTCCTGGAACTTGCACCATGCAGAATTGACTTCGAGCCATCTCTGGGGCCAGAACCATAGCAAAAGCCGAAGGATGTCATGCAGGGCGCGCCACACCGACGGCGGGAGGTGAAGATGCTGGGCGTCCACACTGTGTATGTATGCCAGAATCGTCTGCCATTGAGCCGGTCGATCCTCCGGACGTGACGGACCCACTCCTAAAGGTACCTGGGGGTGAGGTCAAACATACAGACCACCATGCCAATGCAAGAACTCACATTGATGATGCGCTGGCCCCGAGAGACTCGGAGGTAATAGTACAGCTCATCCGAAACAAAAGTGGCCGTCGTCGGATCCTTCGGACACATGCTGGCGTTGGGGAAATAGTGGGCGTATGTGTAGACGAGGAGAGGGGGCCCTTCCCGAACCTCGGTGAGGACCGCCAAAGTAGAATCGTCGGAGAGACCATGCGTGAGACTAGGGACGCGCACAGATCGCGGTGAGGTGGGGGCACTGAGCGACAGCCCCTCCTCATAGGGTCGTGCCTGCTCTTCCTCGGACGGTGAAAACATGTCGCTCATATCGGGGAGATCCATGAAGACGGCCTCAGACAATGGCCGAGGAGTGGTCGGCCACCTGGCTCATGTAGTGCGACCTTGTGCTACGGGAAGGCCTACAAGGCGCCCGGAATGGTTCCGGCGTCAAGAGATCGCGCACACGTGGCAAATGCTATTACATGGAGGACGACTCTACTCTACACGCCGTCTACGTGACCTCATTCATACCACAGTCCATTCACCGCTTCTACGGGACACTCGGTAGACTGCAGACCTGGCGATCTCTCATTCGTCCTGAGCTGGACCGGGCGGCGACGTAAGGGGTACGCTATCCGCTAACGCGCGCGTGAGGGACGGCACGGACTCCACCTAACCGCCAAAAATTTCGAGCAGCCTTGCGACGAGCTTCCTCCCTCCCGCGAAACACGGTGCGGCGGAAGCAGGAACCGAATGCGATCGGGGACCTCAATGAGTGGTGGAGGCCAGCGGTGGCCAGCGGATACGTGAAGACAAGAGGGGGCGGGTGCGAGCAAGCCAGACGACCGGACTCACCGAGCGAAGGGTGCGGATGCCCGCCGGGCGAGATCGCTATAGAACGGCGGGGCTACACGCCTACGTAAGTAAGTCATACACCGGGCGGGCACATACGCGGCGACTTACGCATGGGTGGCGACGTGTAGACGGAAATCTTCGCGAGAGCCCGTGTGGTGGTGCTCTGCGTGGTGGGGCTGGGCCGACTTCTGGAAAGTGAGACGTGTCAGAGTAGAGAAGACGGAGTGCACTGCCCGACCCACCTAAGGACGTCCGGACACAGGAAAGGTGTAGCACAGAGAACGACAATGGAGCAGCCGAGAACGGCGCGAACCCGCTGCGAGGCAGGGTAGAGTCGTAACGCGTATGGAACCAATGGAGCCCTGGCGGATCGCATGGCAGGCATTCCCCAAGACACCGGAGCGGGTCTCAACGAGGGGGATAGAGTCGGGAAGGACGCGTGATTGTGCCGAGGGCACCCCCTCCTCCTTATATACGCGGCCGCCCATGAGCGCGGCGGAGTACCACAGCCGACCGGGCCCGACCATTGGCGAGGCGGCGGAGACACAAAGCACAAACTCAGCCGCCACCCTCACCGTGCTCGTCCACATCTCATTATTTGGCCACGCTCGCTGGCCGTCGCAACGGATCCCCAACGCTCAGCCCATCGTGCTACGCTCAGGAATGGTGAGCTTATGACCACAGACGAGCCCCAGAATGGTGTTCCAAGCTGATGCGGTGGCGTGTCAGATTTATCCCCTCCCCGCGCGCCCCTCGCAGGAGGTGAGCATGGGCGCATTCGCCGCGAAAGAGCTTCGGGAGCAGCGAAAGTCCCGGAAACACGTCTCACAGGTGGCGAGAGCGCGTGCTATGAAGAATCCGGAGGGTCCTCGACCACACACCGGTGAGTGCACCCGCACCCACCTGTTTCCAACCGACGTCAGAGCTCCGCAGGGCCTCATTCTCGCGCACACACCCGAGTCGAGAGGGAACGAGGTCGTGCGGCGGCGCTTGGTCATCTCTCCTCCCGCGTCAGCTCCTCCGCGCCCCGCCATCGGGGCCGTGAGCCCGTCTCGCCTAGGGACGAGCGAACCCCGCTCCTCCGATTGGGTGCTTCGTACGACGTGCGCCCCGTGGGACTGGAGCGTCGCCCCGCGACACATGGGGTATGGAAGGACACGCTGGACGAGGCACAAAACGAAGCGATGCGACTCGCGAACGACTACTTGGCCCTCGCGCGCGACCGTGCGCGGGCCCTCCTCCCCGAGTATCGCGAGAGAGCACGAGTGCATTACGACTGGGACACGGCGATGGAAACATTCAGTCAGTTATCGGGAAACGACGAAGACAGGTCAGTCACATCACGGGCTTTGTGCGTGCGGCCGGCGCATGGTTTGCTGATGTGGGCGAAAGAAGCCGGGAACCTTTGGGCTCGTCAACGTATGTGACTCTACCGGGATATTTCTCCTCACTTTCTGAGACAGTACGACCGGTAGACCTTCGACAGCGTGGAATCGGCTCACTCGAGAGCAGCAGATAGTTGAGCTGAGCTTTGGAGCCACCCGGCAGGCTTGGAAAAGTGTTCAGCGCGCAAAGCTGCCCGAGAACACGGGTGAGTGGCTCCCCGACCCCGCTCATATGAAGCTGACGTTACCACATAGTCCACTTGGAGAATTTCCGGTTGGTGGATGCCGTCTCCAAGAACTATCATAACGGGCCCAAGATCGTCAAGACCGTGCCCGTGGAGGAGACACGGCACACAGTTTTGCGGGGAGACAGACCGCGCGCCATCCGGAGTGCGGACGATTTTGATGTGGTCGTGCACCTCCCCGGCGCACTGCGAGGCAAGACATTGGTGAGTTGTACGGCGTTGTGTCTAAGTCGAAAGCGGCAATGGATGATGAGGGTACAGGACGACGTAACCGAAGCCGTGGAGGAATGGGGCCGAGTCGCGAAGCCGTCGCCCAAAGGAGCCAACGACATGACCGATTGCTACAAACGAGAATACAATCTTGTTGGTTGCACGCGGCTGGCGACTCTCTGGCATCCGGTCGGTCACAAGGTGAGATGACTCCGCGGGTGTCTCTTATGCATCGAACCCTCACCCGAGACACTACGAAGCATGACCCCCCGGTGGTGTGCGCCGATGTACGCAAAACCGGTGCAAGTTACGAAGGTGCCTTCAAGTTGTTCGCGGAGCTCGACTTGGTGAACGCGTTCTGCACCACCGCCCTGCTCGCGATCGACCCTCTGCAATACGGTCTCTTGCGCCGAGTGTACGATTGGCGCCGCGAAACCTACAAGTCTCAGGTCGCGATCGCGGCCCTGGACAAGTACAACTTGTGGGAGGGACGGGAGATCATGTTCAATCGGTGGTCCCACCCGCACTGGGATCACAATGACCCTCATTATTCCTGGGCGTGCATCGTGTACTTCGGGAACTTCACCGAAGCCCGGATGAAATTCCGACAGCTGAATGCGGAGGTGTGCCTGCGCCGCGGCGACGTCGTGTTTCTGCGCGGGCGAGACGTCTTGCACGAGGTCGCCGATTGGGGCGACGGTCAGCGGCACTTTATGGTCTATTTTACTCATGAATCGCTTTGGAATGGTGCGGGGATAGAAAGCCGCGCTACACCGATGTAGACTCGTGCAGTATGTAATTTGTTTCAACTGGTGAATAGTAGTGGGAGCGCATGCATGAACGTTCGGACGAGACCCGCACAGGACGTGCTGGGTCGCAGTGACGACCAGTTGCCCCGGCAATACATTAACAATACGTCCAGAGACATCGTGAATGATATGCGCCCAAATGCACTTGAAATCACCATGGTAAGAGCTATCACACTGGGTGAATATATTTGTTCTTCTCTAGCGCAGGTTCTCGGAATGAATTGCCTGCCCCGGGGCTCGCTGGGCAACGAACACTCCTCGCGAAACAAGATATGCTTCTGCCGCTGTGACAAGACATCGACCGCGACGCCCAGCGGCCGTCTCGACCAGCCTCCAACGGCGGTAGGAGAGCAGCGATTCCGCTGAACACGATCGGAGGGGGTAGAAGTAAGAAGCCATAGCGTATACATGGACAGCAATATCTTGATGTACCGCATGTCTCCGACCATGAAGAACGGGGGATAGGTGCGCCGTGTCGTACTTCGCCGCATCAATGACACTCCAAGTCTGATCCTTTCACGAGCATCATTGAGGTGTAGGTCATCTAGCTCGCCTCGGGGGCTGTCGTCCATCTGCTTGGATGTCGCCCGACGTAGCCGTCGCGTCTGCGGGCCCGGAGTGCACCACTGTTCTACTGTGGCCCAGTGTGCCAAAAGTGTATGACCGTGCAACCATGCCGATCGGCGTCGAACACGAGTGGGTGGTAAAGAACAATTGAGCCAGAGAAACATGCGATGCGAGCGCGAGTCGCGGTGCATAGATACACTGCACAGGGCTGCGTCCCACGACGACACGTAACTTAGCTTGTGAAGACACGTTCAGACGGGCCGGGCAACGAGTGAAGAGAAGGCATATGACATTGTAAAAGCGGAGTACATGGGAACACATACAATCAGAAGTAGCGATGACAGTACAGCAGCGCGGCAGACCAGAGACGGCGATGCATCAACATGTCGCGCGAACGCAAATCGAAATGATGAGCGAGGTGCGCGTTGAGCAGAGCGACTTGTGGGGGAGTGAGAGGGCAGCGAGGCGGGTCGCAGGTTACTTTGTGCAGCTCCTCCGGGTGCGAGGACGCGGCGAATGGATGAGACCGCTCCTCGCTGGAACTGGGATTGTGCTCACGGTGGTGACGCATAAGGGTGGCATCCTCCAGCGCCGCCCAATCCACACCGTAGCTTGCCGGGTCGTCGACTGGTTCGTCGACGGGCTCTGGGCGCAAATCTAGCCCGTGAGGGCCATGCCGCACCATTCCGAACATGAACATCTCACGAGGACTCGCCGCGCGCTCCCCACGGATGTGGAGGCGATGAGCATTCCAGCTCTACGCCCAGTCAAGGGCGTCCTGATTAAGCGCATGCAAGAACAAGTGATGAAGGAGCCACAGGTGCTCCGGACGGTCGGCGTTGAGCCCGCAGTGTTGCTCGAGCTCGAGGAAGAAGGTCTTCCATTTGCCACCAAAGCCACTCGTGACATCGAACCACAGTCGTTCGATCCGGGTGTTGTGGACACTCCTGGAGAACAGTTTGAGCGTGTGGCTAGGATAGGCAAGAACAACAGACTCACCGACCCCAGATATAGGACCCCCGACCCAGACCCCGCGTCGCTTCCATCCACTCGGCAACCCTGATGTTCTCGGTGCCGTGATCGCCGCGTACTCTACTGGGAACTCCATGGTGGCGCACGGTCTCCAAGAACAGAATGAGAACGGTTTCCGCGCGGTTGTTCGTGTGAACACGGATGCCCGTGACAAACCGGGAATGGCCATCGACGAAACAATGGGTGACAAACTTCCATCGGATGAGGCCTACATGGCATAGAAGCAGTGAGTGTGCGAAAACTTGGAGATGGGAGCGTGAGGAACGACGCACCGTGTTGTCCATCGTGATGAACCAGGGAGTTGGGTCCGGGGACTTGGTACTTCTTGCGCACGATGCGACGACGACCAAACACCGGGGGCGCACCATGGACTCGCAGGAATGACTCACGGATGCGCGCGTCGGGGACGCGGTGGCCGAGGGATGCCAGATGACCGCGAATCATGCGTCGTCCAAAGTGAGGGAAGACAGTGAGGGTGTGTGCCACGAGTGCATCCAAGGCATGATCGGAGAGGGTGGAAACCGGAGCGGTGACGGATCGATGGTGACGAGTGGTAGAACCATCGGGGTGATGAACATGAACGATGACGGGAGGACCAGGGTCGCGAAGACCGTGCTTGACGGCCTGCCTGCGAACATGTCGGGGAGAACACTTCAGAAGGCGTGCCACGGCCGTAGGGCCGCGCATGGACAGAGCGTGCGCAAGAAAGGTGGGGTCGATATTTTTCATCGGACGACCGCCAGCTGCTGTTGTAGTTCTATTGCAATAGAGACCGGTAAATAGCCTGCACGCTATTGCAACATGTACCGGCTCCTGTGTACAGCCACCCCGGAGGCTCCGGGAGCCACCATAT
>WJSG01007693.1:0-14421 GCA_016618145.1 Sanghuangporus lonicericola | reverse complement strand
TGGTAGTTCGTTCGCTATGGTAGTTCGTTCGCTATTTTATTGGCTACTGCCACAGTACATACACTATGCACATATGGCATGAGGAAACTCGTTTGAACCAATGACCGCCTTTGCTCGAGGAACGCGCGGTTTTTCCGCAAGCCAGTACAACGCATGAAGAGCAAACGACGCGGTGTTCGTTCCGTTGCCAGGTTCTGTTCGAACAACAGTAAATTCAGCGAGAACTATGTCCCCTCCCTCGATCCACGAGAGCGGCATGTTCGACGTTCGGGTCCTGCCTTGGAACTTGTCTCTGGCATCGTACACCTGATCATAAGTCTACCCAGGTCAGCATGGGTCGAGACACTACCTCGAGGTGGACTCACTGCAGGACCCTGATCCTCGGAGCTAGGCGATTCCGCCGTAAAATAATCAAGCTTCTTGATATTGGCGGAAGAAGCCGTGTTGTATAAACGAACAGATTCTTCGCGGTCTCGAGTGCGGAGAAAGTCGAGGATGACGCGCAGGCGGGGTACGGGGTTGGCGATGGTGGAGGCGTGCGTCACCGTTACGAGCGTGCCAATAACCCACACAAGCAGAGGTCGACCGCGGTACGTCCTGTGCATTATACGGGGGTTTTCATCTACTACGTCCCATTGCAGCTCGGTTGTGGGGACGTAATGGACAGGGAAATGAGCACCGTCCAAGTTGTTGTGCGTGATAAGCCTGTATAAATAACTGTTGGTACCGTGGTAAGTAACGCGAGTGTGGCAAACCATCGAACGAGCACAACCAACGCACTTTACAACTTTGGGAGAAATCCACGGTTCTGCGATGATGTCGTTTGAGTGCGCGACATATTCGGCCGTGTTGATGTGAACGATCTTCGGTCCCGTAGCTGAAGCAAGACGTACAGCGAGCGCAGAGCTCTCAGCAGAGTCGCTGTGACCAGTTGTCAGATTGCGAGCAACGAATCGAAATCAAAACAGAGTCGAACCGGCATGGTTTACTTGATGCGTCTACTTCCGCTATACGCTCATCGTCCATGTCCGTAATAGTAGTGAGCCGGCGAGTTGTGATACGCGGTTCAAGGCACGGAGCAGCTGGGATAAAAGGTCAAAGATATGGTACGGAACACAGACACTTATAACGCAATAACGACGCAGCAACGACACCGACAGACAACATACACGAGCACGATGATGTATGGACACAACCGTAAAAGGACTCGGAACCGGTCACGTCGCCCGGCGCCTACAAGACGTCCTGAGATCGATCGCAGGCTGCTTTGCGATCGCGCGTCTACCCGGTGCATCGCACCTCGTATACCTTCTTTCAAGCCCCCCCCCAATTCGCGCGCAGCAGAACGAACGTACGTGTGATCGCTTATGATCGCTTCCATCTCAAATTGTACAAGTGCCCAGTTCTCCCGAACTCGATCGCAGTCGCGACCCGCGGGACGCGGTTGATTTAAACCCCGCTCTGCACGTCGTTCGACTTCTCTCTACAGCGGAACCGAGGGGAACGCCCGTACGTACGTCTCTACAACGGAACCTATAGCACTTCTTCGACGACAACCACTGAATCATCTTCATTCGGACACATTCAGACACAACTCGACCGATAGCAGCTCTAATCAGTCTCGCAGCCATCCGCGTGTACCCGCGACCCGACCAGCGCTGTGATACTTATAGCATGGCATCTCCCTGCTTAACCCGCCGCCGCACTGCGGAGTCCTTTGCAACAGCTCGCCGGCTTCGAAATGCTTGGCCCTCCAAGCCCCTCCGTGGAAAGTACGCGGGCATTCAAAGAGCCAGTAGCATCTGGCGTGGCCACGTCCATATGCCACGACAACACAGTCCACACAGCCTGTCTTGAACCCATATCGTACGTTCAAAATCTCGCTTACAAAGGTCTGTTTACCGAAACTTTGATAGTCTTCCCGTTGAGGTCCTCGTTGTCGTCATTCACCACTGCGACTGGAAAACCCTTGCCGCCTGGAGGGCAACATCGCGCCCTTTCTTCACTGTTGTCGCTGTCCACCTCCGTCGTCGTTACGAATCGTACGTTCGACCCTTCGTCACCGACGTAGCGTTGTTCGACGAGGTCCTCCTCACACACGAGGCCGTCATAGCGGGAGCTACTGCACTTCATTTCTTCCTCCCCGACACGTTCCGCACTCCTCGCGAACTGGACATCTACGTACCGATCGACGCTTTCAAACGCTTCGTCCGCACGATCACTGATTCGTCCGGTCTCAACTGGACGCGCATCCCCCGTCGCCACAGCAAACGCGGTTTCATACCTACTCCAGGCCCTATGGGGGTGCCTTACGACGAGCAGGACGGGACGCTCAATGACGAACAACGCCTCGATGAAGCTATTACCCCTCCACGCAGCGGCGTCGTCTTCTCGCTCGAGGAGGGGCAACCTCACGACCAGGAAGGCGATATGGCGGACGTCAGCAGTGGTCAGACCGCCTGGGACGACAACAGCGGCCCCGACTCCGATCAGGAGGACAACCCCGTGCATTACACATCCATCGCCTATATGCGGGGATACAGGGCCCTCTGCTCATTCCATACGACCACCAAACTGCGCGTCAATGTCGTGTGCAGCCATTCCATCAGCCCTATCGCTCCGCTTCGTTTCCTGTGGTCCTCCTTGATTATGAACTTCCTAACACCGAAGGCATGCATATGCGCGTTCCCGTCTGCCACGCTAGCACGGCGCGGTGCTCTCCGACTCACCCGATTGACTGACCGAGAATGGGAGACCATCGAGCGCTACGTGCAACGAGGTTTCACGTTCGGCGCCGAGGAAATTCGGTATGCGCTCGACTTATGGGATTACGTCTTCTTCGGTGAACGCCATGTTCTCGCACTCGACTTCCGGAGCTCCCTAGATCAGCCGAGGAGCCACATGCCACTCAGACCCACCGATTCCGGGTGGATCACGGATGACAAGTGGCAGATCAACCCTCCCCGTGAGTACTCTCATATGAACGTACCGCAGCATGGGAACTCACAACGACTGCCACAGGCGACTGTCGATCCCCTACATATGCGCTTGCGTAGGCATGCGTTTACCACCGTCCAGTCACTATTATGGTTCTCATTAGGTTCACGTGTACAAGCACCAATTGTATAAACAAATGAGCAACGCTACCTTCACCGTACACGCGGGCAGCTCGCCCTCGGACACTCGTCAATCAGCTTCCCAATCTCGACAACTGTATACATGTGAGACCTCTGCACGCCCTGCCTTGGGCAAGCAACCTACGACCGTCAATAAGCAGTGGCCGTCGCCCGCTTCAAACAGGACACGCAACTCCCTGACACGCTCTATCCGGTACACCCAGTGTGCGCCAGCTCTATCACCGGCTCCCTCCAAGGCCTTCCTGGATTCGTTCTGAGCGAGGAGCGACTGCTTCCGGTGTTTGCGCAGTATGTACTTGACGTCTTCCAGCCTACCGAGACCGTTCCTACTTCCTCGTCCAGATTGACACAAAATTACAGAGCCTCGCCGTACGACTTGCCGAGGCTTGTATTGTGGCTTTCAATTCGTTACACTCAGTCCCATACACGTCATCCTACACGCTGCGGATGATCGCACGCTAGTCTACGAATATATGTTGTCGGGTCGCGCCTCCCTCTCGTCGGTCAGAAACCAGGTCCTAGGAGGACTCTGCTAGTGCGCTCATTGTCTCCAACGGCCCCGGGGGTCAGTGACACACGACGGTGACGTGTGATTTCGAAACTATGTAAGCAAGATTCGTGGAGCGCTTCGTCGACGCGGTTCCGTCCTTTTCCGTACCAAGTGACAGTACTTCCGCTTCCAGGCCCTGTCGTGGCGAATCATACGATCTAGAAGTGCCTGTTTGTTCCCAAAACGTAGTAGTAGTGATACATCATATTCGGGTGCCCGCAGGCCGGCTTACCAGTGCATGTCGTCGGATTTTTGAAACTCTTGTCTGCCTTCCGGTCCTAGGGGGATCGGATCATCGGGAGTCGCGATTTGTGCCCCTACCAAAACGGCGGTGTATATTTTGTTTGGGAAGCTATCTAACCGGGATTCGTGAAGCGCCGCGGCGCTTCGACCAGGGTGTCTCTCCTCCTCGAGCTCCTCCTCCTCCTCGCTCTCCGAACACGGTGTTCCTCCTCCTCCTCTCAGCAATTTTCGACATAGTCACGATATGGCCCCACGGGAGTGCAAGAGTGCAGGAGCGTAGAAGCGGAGGTCGGTGATTATAGGGAAGGTTCGATATACTACTACATATATTACTCGTTGACACACCAATCACAATGTCTTCGCATGACATCTGAAACGCCGACAACCTCCGTCCGCACAGGCGAAACATGCCACGCTGCCACGTACCAACGACAACGACCCTTACTACTAAGAGGGGTACTTACTGCGACAAACACGAGACAAGCCCCGTATGATCGTCGTCGACCAGCGGGACAGCGTCCGCCTGTGTGAACAGAGCGCAAGGGAAGTCGAACGCCCGAGTGTGTTTAGTACTGTATAAGCGCGGAAGCTCGTGTCGTGAGACAGCGCCTCCTCCTCTCCTTCACACCACTGTGAGTACTCGTACTGTCCGCGCGGAACCTCGTGTATCGCATCGTCTAAGCCAGAGAAGACTCCGTGACCCGTCGCGTCACCAAAAACGTCGTTAGTACCGAGCACGATTCAAACACCGCTCACGACGCGTGTCAACCGCGTCAACGGGCGTGTCTTAACCACAGGGCACGCTATAGAACGCTGAAAACGACACACGTACCCTCGCAGCCTCTCCTTCGCTTCCGAGCTGAGCGCTGAGACGAAGCAACGGTACCGACATAAGCGCTTACGCAGTACACTACATCCGACGTCCCAACTAGGAAGTACTGTCCTTGTGCGTGCGTATACATACGAGAGCTCACTATACGTACGCACAGCGAGTTGGCGCTGTGTCGTTCGCGTTATCCAAATCCTCCAATCCAAGCACAAAGCCTATGTCTTCGTGAGTCCTACAGTCAAGGTTGATGGTGCGATCTGACCGTTAATTCCCAGTCATTGGTATTCCGCAGCGACAATAACGAAGATGCCCCCAGAGGTATTGCGACGCATCCTGTCCGGTGTCGACACCCCCGACTTGTTGCTGTCTTGTCGGGGCGTGTTTCCAATGCTATCTGCCGCCGTAGCAGACCAGCTTCAGCATCGTTGGCTACGCTATCTCAGCAGGTATTACGTCGCACCGTAACATTTGTGGTCACAATTGCTGACCCTGCGATCAGCATCGTTGACCATGCAAGTGACTTCCGTGCGGTAATGCGGGAAGCTCGTGCAACGCTCGTCGGGCCATCAGCGCTCACATTCATCCTGGAGAGCCCTATTACCATTCCTGCGACATTCACGTTCTGCGTCCCACACAACCGCGCTCATCTGTTTATGGACTACTTGGAGCAACGCCACTTATACAAGACACTGCGTGACGATCACGCCGGTGCCGGCCACGGTGATTACTGCCGCGCGGCCGCCGGAGGTCGTCTTCCAGGCATCGAGCGAGTGGTCAACATGCGCCTTAGGCTCCCGCACGGCAAATGCAATCTCACCATCGTCGTCACCGGCACGGAAACGATTCCTGGCATAGCCTCCATTCCCGTCGCCTTTATGACCAACACACTTCTACTCAACTACATCACCGCTGACGGTCTTGTCTTGGCATACCCTACGCTTACGTTACGCCAGCGCTCTCTACTCCACATCCAGCGGTTCCCACCATACATCGCTGGCCCGACGCTTCTATCCAACTACGCTCGTAACGGGGTAGACTTCCGCCTCATACCGGACAACTGGGACACGGACTCAGACGGGCAGAACCGGCCATGCACACGATCGTGGGTCGCACCTTGTGCGCCGAGGCAATTTGGAGATCGCGGTTGCTTGATGGTGTCTTTCAACGACAGACCTATGGACGCGCTCGGCCCTCGCTGGGTATGGGGTGGCGTCACGGAGTGCGAGCTCCATGGCAATTGCGTCACGCGCGTACATATGCCCGGATGTCTTTGCTCAACGTAGCGCGTTTCGAGTAGCAATCGTCGCCCGTCTTGCCTCACCAGGTTGAATGTGTACTCGATACTATTCCGCAAACCTCTGTCTGACTGTTGCTTGCCCGCAAGTTGCGATGCGTAACAAACGAACTCACTTGTGCCGAACACTCTACGGTCGCACTAGGGCTGCTCAATTCTTGTCGCTCAATTCAGTTGGCGCTCAGACATCTCTCACCGTCGATTTCGCCCGACCTTCCAACGCAACACCCGGCTACACGCGGCTACACGCGCGTAACATTCGATCGTCACGAGGAACGCGTCCTCCGTACAACTTCCTGGGACTAGCACGCACTGTCGGCACCGACGCCTCCCTCACTTCGTTTCCACGTACCTCGATTGGCTGTACTCAATGGCCATTATGAATCGTGCCTGCGTCAGCATTCGGGGTAGTTAACATCGCACAGATTGATCACGATCGAATGAGCCCGACGGGACCGAACAAGGACCCATGGCGCTCCCGATTAGGATTAATTACTTCGAAGATCCAATCTCAGACTCTCGCGCGCAGAGATTGCTTCTCCTTCGAAATGTCCCTACCACGACAACAAGGAGGAATTATTATTACCGACTTCACATCGGATCCTTTTCTCGAACGACGGCAAACCCCTGCTCCACGACGCGAACATCCACGAACCACGTAAGCACATCACGGTACACGATTCCACCCAATTTACGCGTGTTCCACATTGAACCTACAGCCGGTACATCATATATACGCACTACAACGTGCACGTATTTCCGCAATTCGTCGAACTACGCGCACGCCTGCGACTTCCCTGTGGACAAATTGTCTTGTTTGCTCATCGACACCCCCCCCCTAATATGCCGGTCCCTCCGACCAATTCCAAGCAGGAATTGACCATTCCTCGACGATGCAAACCGACGGGTCATCGTCAAGAAAAACAGTGAGTACGGGCTCGCACAAATCGCACCATACTGACATGTCATGCAAAGGCTGCCCATCGAATTACTCGTCATGATTCTACATATCTCCGACTGGAAGACGATCGTCGCATGGCGCGGTACATCGCGCGCGTTTTTTACTGTCGTTTCACACTTCCTTCGACACCGTTACGAAGACTACGTGCGACCATTCGCGGCAGACGTACCCGTCCTCAACGACCTCCTTCGTACACACGGTGCTATCATCTCCGGATCCACGGCGCTCCACTTCTTCCTCCCAGACAAGTTCAACAAACCCCGCCACTTGGACCTGTACGTACCCGCGAACACGTACAAACCATTCGTCCGTGCGCTAGCCGATCCCGCGGGCATGCATTGGACGTTTGTCGGTCGCCACCGTTCACGGCGCACCCCGACTCAACCCTACGACGATCTCGACGAATTGCTCAGCGACGAACAATTACTCTTCGATGAACGGTCAAGGCAAACGCAGAACGTACACGACCACCACGCGCTCGAGGCCGACAGCTACCATGGGCGAGGCACACCCGACGACAGTGACGACAACGATACCAGCGAACCGGAGTCCAACCAGGAAGACCGCTCCGAGCTCTTCTGTGAACTCGAACATTACACTCCTAACCGACCATCGTTAATCTACGGCAAGGGCTTTCGGGCTATGCGCACGTACCGAACCACGACTGGACGTCGCGTCAACGTGATATGCAGTCACTCCAGGAACCCCATCGCCCCGCTTCGTTTCTTCTGGTCCTCGCTTTTGATGAACTTCATCGCCCCAGATTCCTGCTTGTGCGGCTTTCCATCTGCCACACTATTGCAGCGAGGAGCTCTCAGGGTTCACCCATGTACCGTTCGAGAATCAGCCACACGCGAGAGATACGAGCAACGCGGGTTCGCATTCCACGGAGACGAGTTACGGGATTCCCTCGATATGTGGGACTACATTTTCTTCGGCGAGCAGAACCTACTCGCCGTTGAGTTCCGCGACACGTTCGACGCCCCTCCCAGACCCATGCCGATCAAGCGCACAAACCGAGGTTGGCTGACAGACGCAAACTGGCGCATCAGACCAAATGCAAGCGTTTAGTTCCCCAGTGCAGACGACGTCCAGCTCATACCGTTGTGATCGAAGTAACTGATACGTAACACCGTCCAACTGGTCGTACAGAAACCCCCGGAAACAACGTACGTGAGTAACATCTCATCGCACACCACCGATGTGAAGTTCTCTACTGACTGCACTTGCAATCGGGCCCTGGGCCACCGAAGCGTTCTGGAACGCATATGGGCAAGAGCAAACTCGGTCAAGTTGCTCGAACTACGTTCGTCGGATCACTGCCGTCCCTTACCAGTCGACGCTTTCCTGTCTCATATTCACGCGCCACATGTACAACTATAGTACACCGTCAATCGTAACAGCAGACTATGCCCGTGCATCACACCACGCGGATGCAGCCGTCGCACTTACATCAAGAGTGAGCAGGCTAGACAAGTAGAGAAACAAGCACTATACCAGTGTTTATAGCACTTACCAACCTTGCCCTTCGCTGTTCGACCACAATCTCACTCAACAATACAAACTATCACAGATAGTCAAACGCTCTACTAATGAAAGCGACATTGACGAGATCGAGGGGGAGGGGGGACACGGGCGATGACTCCGAGACCACTACACGGACTAAGTTCGCTCTCGAGGACCCACGACTGTCCGTTAGCTCCTCCGAAACAACGATCTCGAACAGACGCAACGAGTTAAGTTGAGGAAACGAAGGCGACATTGGGAGACAGGTCGTTACGTCGCATACATCGCGCTTTGTTGGACTCAAGTGCCTCGACTGCCGGCCCTCGTCCCCAACGCACCGCCGGAATTCAACGGCTCACCACAACAAGCAGTCCTCACGCCACAACAACATGAACAATAACAGATACCATGCATCGCGGAGCCCACGGACGTCGGCGACAGTCCGATCCACGCCTCCATCACGGGCCGACCTTCGACCACATGTTGCGGAAATGGTTGTGAATATCTGAGGCAGGTCCAACGTGTCTACGTAACGGGTGAGGACTGGTGCGAGTCCATGAACGTCACGCCTCAGTGGCCATCAGCGAGCAACCATGCACGCGTCCATGCTCCTATGCTCAAACATTATACTTGATGCTATCCGCAATGCGTAGTACACTCCTCGGACCAGATCACTCTATAATAAGGCATTTAACTTCAACGTACAACACAGGACGACTGCGCGACTTCACACGCGCCAATCAACACGAACATCCAGGCATATGCACGCGCGTCGGGCGAATACCGTGGTGGCAACAGCTTGTGATACCTCCCCAAACCCAACCAGGGCCCTGCGCCTCGACGGGTCTGTCGTCGAAAGAAACCATCAGACAACCTCGATCTCCGAACCGCCTCGGTACACAAGGTTTCAACCATGACCGTGCACACAGCCGGTTCCGACCGTCCGTGCCCACGTCCCAATTATCCGGTTTGATGCGGAAGTCTATCCCGGTGCGAGCGAGAGTCGAGAAAGGTGTTCCGGTGACGTAAGGGGAGTAACGTTGGAGGTGATACAGCCCGCGTTTGCGGAGAGTGAGCGCAGGATATGCGGACAGTATTCCATCTGCAGACAGGTAATTGAAGAAAAGCGTGCATGTCATGAAGGCCACAGGAATGGAGGGTATGCCGGGCACTTCAGACGTCCCGGTCGCAACGACGACAACAGAAAAAACGTTCTCCGTGGTCTTCCGATTCAGGTTCACGACCCGTTCGACGCCCGGATGACGGCTGCCAGGCGTTGCGCGGCAGTAATTTCCAGGGCTTGCGTTTTGTCGGGTATACGGGTAGCCCCAAGCCGAGCCGCCCTGGTGGTCTGTCGGTACGTAATCGCGGAACACCTGGAGGGAGCAGGTGTCCACGAGACGAGCGACAAACTTGGACGCCGATGCCGATGGTACAGAAAACGTGAAGGTCGACGGCGAGGGACGGTCCAGGATGAACATGAGGGCCGATGGGCCGATGAGGACTGCATGACATTCCCGCATCGCGTCAAGCAAGTTGTGGACTGCTTGATCGACACTGTGTTTGGGTCAGTACACGCTACTTACCTAGACTACACGAGTAACATACCGAGAGAGGTATTCATACCGACGGATTCGTAGCACGTTTACCGCAACCGCCGACAGTGTGGAAAACAGACCTCGACAAGACATCAAGATAGAAGGGTTGTCGAGAGCAGACACAATTGTGTGCAGCATTTCGGGAGGCAACGACGTTATGGTCGCCGAGAGCGAGCTAATAGGACATGTGAGCTTTCCCGTTGCACGATAACACTGAACACTCACGAAACCATCTTGCACACTTGGACGGAAACGCGCAGAAACGCACGGAGGGCTGCCATTTCCTCCTTATCCTCCTTACATATCAGAATCGTCTTCAGCATTCGCCGGCAACAAGATGAGGGATTGCGCGCCTGTAGCTCGCAGAGCGACAGCCTAGACACAGTGATCAGCCCAAAGGAAGCAACTTACGGTAAACGCCGGGATGACATAAGTACGTCGGTCGGTTCCGACGACGAGACCACGTCTCGCGTCTGCGAAAGCGAAGGACGCATTCTATCGTCCCTCAGCTGGCCAAACGCTGACACACCAGCGAGTAAAAGCCGTGCCTCATGCACCCTGCTGCAACGTAATCACACATGAGCACTCTGCGCGTCGGTACCGAAGCAACGAAGGAAGCATGTTCCATACTCGCACGGTCGCCCCTTTTGGTAGGAGGAACATCGTCGACCTGCGTCGGCCGGTTCCGACCACGAAACCGCGTCCTGTTCGTACGCGGGAGCGAAAAACGCAGGCCGAGCATTCTTCGTCCCTGAACTGACTAAACACTGACACACCAGCGACCAAAAAAACCACCGCCCCCAAGGCGCTGCAACGTTGTCACACACGAGCACCCGCGCGTCGGTGCCGAAACAACGAAGGAAGCATGCTCCATCGCATGGTTGCCAATTCCCGTAGGAAGAACAACGCTGGCCAAGTTGACGCGACAACACTTAACGTATTCGACGTCGAACGTCTGGTGCGACACAGGTACATATACTCAGACCGTCCTGATTCTACTGATTCTACATCCACAGTTCCTGATACCCTGCTGTCTTCGCCAGGCTGACACATCGATGGTTATCCTCGTAGCTTCCGATAAAGTCGAGTTCACCGTCGACGTGGACGTAGCGGAACGCAGTCTCCTGATCAAAAACATGATTGAGGGTATGTACTTTCCCGATCAACCGCTTGCTGGGTCACTAACTATCCTGCGTGCTTAGACGTTGGGGAGTTAGACCAGCCAATTCCGCTCCCCAACGTTCCCTCACCTGTCTTGAAGCGGGTGAGCTTTCCTGGACTGACGACACGCACTCCTATTCACGAGGAACGAATTCAGGTTCTCGACTACTGCATCTATCACAGGGACGAGCCTGTACCCGCGGCAGACATCGGCGGTAGCGACGATGTGACTCGCGTCAGGAAGACAAAGATTAGTGCTTGGGACCAGGAGTTCATCGCGGTTGATCAAGACATGCTGTTTGAGATCATTCTCGCGGCCAACTACCTCGACATCAAGGATCTTCTGTGAGTGAATATGCAGTTTTCCACAAATGGGGCGCTCACACGCACGATGGTACTGGTACTGTTCCCAGTGCAGTCGGCTGCAAGACAGTCGCAAACATGATCAAAGGAAAAAGCACTGCGGAAATCCGCGCCCTTTTCAACATCACCAGCGATTTTTCCCCAGAAGAGGAGGTACGTTTGGACGTCCGCCTGGACCGCCCTGGGTGGCTCAGTGTTATCAAGCATGCACACTCACCGGTTGCGACTTGCAGGCCCAAATCAAGAAGGAGAACGTGAGCGAGCATGCATATTTACAATCTTTTGCTGACTTTCGTAACCACAGGAATGGGCTGAGGATCGTTAGGTCGTCGTACGCGAATCGCACGTCGGTTGCCTTAGCCGTACTTATTGGTCATCCCAGTCCCGAGTTCCTTCGACCGGAACGAGTCCTGTACAAGCGTGTTACTCCACAGTTTGAAAAGAGTCCGAGACTTGAACCGAAGTTGGATCGGTCGTTGGACTCCATGTACATACAATTGCATTTGTAAGGTCCGTCTATCATCATGGCGACAACACACAGACGAGTGTAGAGAAACTCGTTCCCAAGCCAGTACAAGCACTGCATCTCGTTACGCGGTTCTGCGAGCGGACCATATGGCGTACACCGACTCCTCGGCATCAACTCTTTGGGAAAAACACTTACTACAAAACCATCTTCCGGGTACCAGAGTATACATATGTACTGACAAGCCACTACAATCGAGCATATTACTTATACTTCAACCCTCAGAGGCTGCAGGTAACGGCGATTGTTCCACTTCGTCGCCATTACAACTTTGGTAACATGACCCTGTACGTACTCTCTTCGTACGAATTATGTACCATCCTCTCTTGCGCCGCTCCGTGATACTGTCATCAGCTACGGCCCAACTCGTGATTTACACACCTCCTCCTCCTTTTCATCCCGATCTTGTCGCGGGCAACTCCATCTGCACCATCAACCGCACGATCGCCGGAACACACAAAACCTGTTACAAAAACACAAACTCCTTCGCCCATCCCCGAGCATAAACATTGAGAGGGAACACATCGCGCAGGACGCTACGCATTTGACCCCATATGTGCTCGTCGTTCCAAGCGCATTTGCACTCTGAAGTATATCTCAAGATATGGCTCAGCATGAGCCTAACATCCTCAAAATCAACAACATACCGCCTCTTCGTCCAGCACGGCTAGCAAATCTTGCTCAAGGTCGACCCCACTTCCACCAGTTCGTACAGACGGCGATGGCGAGTCGCTCATTCGCTCGAGGGGGGGCGGCCCGTCCGAATCTGAGTCGGATGAACTCTCGTTCGACGCCCAAATCCTACGACGCCTCGGAACCCTAGGGATGAAATGCGTGAACCACACGCAAGCAATCCACCTCACATCGTCCTCACCTCACAGGCATGTTCATGTCGACCACACGGCGTGTTGTGCTGACGCCTTGGGCACGATAAGAGGTATTCGAAGTCGACGCCGAGGACGAAATGCGCCTCCCGGACGCTCCAGGCCTGCCTTGAAGCTCCGAACCCACGTAGCTCTCGTCCGAGGATGGTTCGGTAAACAGGCTGTCTCCTGCGCCAGCGCCCTGCGCATGGTACGAGGTATGCCGAGCGCGCCCTGCAGAACGCACAGGCCTTGGTCTAGGAAGCCCTAAGCCAGACTCGCTATCGTCGGACTCCGAGGACAGGTCAATGAGCGTCTCCCTGTAACACACGCGAGTGGTGGCCAAGTCAGCGAGGTATTCGAAATCGGTGCCACGGAGAAAACGCGCCTTCCGGAGGCTACACGCCGGCCTTGAAGCTCCAAGAGCACGGAGCTCTCGTCGGAGGACCGTTCGGTGCCAAATAGGCTGTCTCCAGGGCTGGCACCCTCCGCACGGTAAGAGGTGTGCCGGGCGCGCCCTGCAAAACGCACAGGCCTTGGTGCGGGAAGCCCTAAGCCAGACTCGCTATCGTCGGACTCCGAGGAAAGTTCAGTGAACGTCCCCCTGTAGCAAGGATACGCAAGAGTCAGCAAAGCCAATGACACTTCTGGCGTCATTCGACACTGACGATATAATCCGATTGAATCTCATTCGAGAAGTTCTCAAGTCGACCACCCGCGCTGCCGAGAGCGAGGGAGTGCTCGTAAGGCGTGCTAACAAACTGTCATTAGACTCGCCGGGCCCCCACGAACTTGTACTCCTGCCAGCGTCGTGAGTTGTAAGTGAGGCATGCATGGTTTCACTGCTTCGCTCACCTAACGGTAGGAGCGGCAGAGGAGAGACGCATACTCAAAAAAGGACTGCGTGGACGAGCACGACGGACACGGTCGACGGTGGACATTGTGAGCAATGCACGACCCTTCCGAATCACCCGTACGTCAGAGCCTATATAGTCCTGCGAACAAACATCCATGTCCATACGCGGATGCATCGTCCTGAAGAACGACGAAACAATTTGCCTGACCGACCGCATTGAGACTGACTATCGACATCGTGGCGAACTGTTCGCACGTCCCTCGGCTCCGACTGTGTCATCAGGACAACCACGTTTCTCGGACCCGCTGCCTCCCTTCCTCCAGATTAAGTTTCGGTGCCGCGGCGCATCAGTCGGGCAGTGCAACTAGTGTGCGACGAACCGTCCATGTATGGCAAACGCGGCGCAGACTAACCATATATAGCAGCATCGTGGAAATCTCCTACCTGTTTTGCTCACTTGAAACGCGAAACCACGCGAGTTTGACAGTTCCCACCCCGAAAGACTTTGCATATACTGCTCTCAAAACCTGTTCA